>JAQQPU010000096.1:133470-153772 GCA_029168905.1 Artemia sp. Kazakhstan ARC1039 | reverse complement strand
AATCTTTATAAATTCCCACTTCATATGTCTCTAACTCCAAAAAGAATCCGATTCATGTCTCTCAAACTTTAGTAAAAATCCAATTCAACTATTTCAGACTCTAGTATACCCTTGTGAGCTCGTTGTAGTGTCTATCTTTGACTGCATCTTGATAAATTCCCACTTCATCTGTCTCTAACTCAAAAAAGAATTCGATGCATCTCTCAAAAATCATGGTAAAAACCTAATTCGCCTATTTCAGACCCTAGTATATCACTCGTGAGTTCACAGTAGTGTCTGTGTTTACTGAATCTTGATACATTTCCGCTTCATATGTCTCTAACTCTAAAAAGAATTCGATTCAAGTCTCTCAAACTATGGTAAAAATCTAAATCAACTATTTCAGACGCTAGTATACCACTTATGAGCTGATAGTAATATCTGTGTTTGACCAAACTTCGATAAATTCCAAGTTCATACGTCTCTAACTCTAAAAAGACTCCGATTCATCTCTCTCAGTTTATGCTAAAAATCTAGTTCATCTATTTCAGACTCAAGTATACCACTTGCGAGCTGATAGTAGTGTTTGTCTTTGACTGAATCTTGATGAATCCCTCTTCATATGTATCTAATTCTAAAAAGAATTCGATTCATCTGTCTCAGACTATAGTATACACTTGTGAGCTGGTGGTAATGTCTGTGTTAGACTGAATCTTGATAAATTCCGTCTTCACGTGTCTCTAACTATAAAAAGAATTCGATTCATCTTTCTCAGACTATGTGAAAAACCTAATTTGCCTATTTCAGTCTCTAGTATATGACTTGTGAGCTGATAGTAATGTCTGTCTTTGACTGAACCTTGATGAATTCCGGCTTAATATGTCTCTAATTCTAAAAATAGTTCAATTCATCTGTCGCAGACTATGGTATAAATCTAATTCATCTATTTCAGACTCTAGTATAAAACTTGTGAGCTAATAGTAGCGCCTGTTTTTGGCAGAATCTTAATAAATTTACACTTCATATGTCTTTAATTCTAAAATGAATTCGATTCATGTCTACTAGACTGTGGTAAAAATCTAACTCATCAATTTTAGACTCTAGTATACCGCTTGTGAGCTTATAGTTGTGTCTGTGATTGACCTAATCTTGATAAATTCTCAGTGTATACGTCTCTAACTCTAAAAAGAATTCGATTCATCTCTCTCAGACTATGGTAAAAATCTTATTCATTTATTTTAGACTCTAGTATAGCACTTTTGACTTGATAGTAGTGTCTGTGTTTGACTGAGACTTGATAAACTCCCACTTCATATATCTCTAAATCTAAAAGGAATTCGATACATCTCTTTCAGACTATGTTAAAAAAACCTAATTCATCTATTTCACACTCTAGGATATCCCCTTAGTGAGTTGATAGTAGTGTCTGTGTCTGACTGAATCTTGATAAATTCCCACTTCATATGTCTCCAACTCTGACTGAATTTTGATAAATTCCCACGTCATATATCTCTAACTCTAAAAAGAATTCAATTCATCTTTCTCAGACTATGTTAAAAACCTAATTCCTCTATTTCAGACTCTAGTATATCACTCATGAGTTGATAGAAGTGTCTGTGTTTGATTGAATCTTGATAAATTGATGATTTTCTAGAGTTATCTCTTCAAAGGAAAATATTTTCTCAAAGAATACTTAACGATAAAATGAGAAATGAACCGTCTTTGGACTATTGTATGCAGCTTTTACGACTTGGGTCAAACAAACATACTCAATTTATTGATATATTAATTGAAACAAAAGACAATGATACTTTGGATTTGCTTTTGAACACTACCTTAGAAACTTAAGAGTCTATCCAAACGAGAACAATAAATAAATCGAGAATTTAGAAAATCCTGTTCAAACAGGTTTTGTGATATCACACGATTACTCCTCTAACTCTCTCTCTAGAACATTCTAGTAGTCTCTCTCTCTCTAGAACATGTAAGTTACGCCCTGGGGGCATATAAGGTTTTTTATAGAAAACGTTGTCGTAGAGATTTCAAAAAGGGCTCATTCGATTGGATATTCAAAGGGCTAGTGACCTTTTTATTAGTCGAAAGTGATTGGAGGGCTAACCCCCCTCTCACGCCCACCATTTACCTAAATACCTCCAATCAAAATTGTGAGATAGATATTTTGTTCAACGTAGTTGAAAGTTCTGGAAATTAGCTCTTTTAGGATGAGACCCCCCCCCCCACAGTCCTCAGGGCAAGGATTGTAAGTTATGCCCTGAGGGCATATAGTTTTTATAGAAAGCGTTGTCGTGAAAACTTTAAAAAGGACTGATTCAATTAAAAATTGGAAGGGCTAGTGCCCTTTTTAATAGTTGAAAGTGATAGGAGGGCAACTAACCCCCCTCTCACGCTTACCAATTCTCCAAACATATGCAATCAAAATTTTGAGATATCCATTTTGTTCAAAGTAGTTGAAAGTTTTGGAAATTTAGTCTTTGAGGATAAGAATCCCCTCAGAGCTAAGGGTTGTAAATTATGCCCTGGGGGCATATAAGGTTTTTATAGAAAGCGTTATCGTAGAAACTTCAAAAAGGGCTCATTTGATTAGAAATCGAAAGGGCTAATGCCGTTTTTAATAGTCAAAAGTGATTAGAGAGTATCTAACCCCCCTCTCATGCCCACCATTTCCCCAAACACATCACATCTAAATTTTGAAATAGCCATTTGTTTCCACGTACTTGAAAGTTCTGGAAATTGTGTCTTTGAGGATGACAACCCCCCTCCCCCACCCTTTTGTAAGTTATGTCCTGGGAATATATAAGGTTTTTATAGAAAGTGTTGTTGTAGAATCTTTAAAAAGGGCTTTTTCGGTCGGAAACTGAAAGGGCTAGTGCCTTTTTTAATAGTAGAAAGTGATTAGAGGGCAACTAACCCACCGCTCATGCCCACCATTTATTTCAACGTAGCTGAAAATTCTGGAGATGATTTCTTTGAGCATGACAAACCCCCCACCCTTCAGGGCAAGGGTTGTAAGTTATGTCCTGGGGGCATATAAGGTTTTTATAGAAAGTGTTGTTGTAGAAACTTCAATAAGGGCTCATCTTTTCAAAGGAAAATATTTTCCCAAAGAATGCTTAACGATATAATGAGAAATGATTATCCGTCTTTGGACTATTGTATGCAACTTTTACGACTTGGGTCAAACAAATATACTCAATTTATTGATATATTAATTATCACTAAAGACAATGATATTTTGGATTTGCTTTTGAACACTACCTGAGAAACTTAAAACTCTATCCAAACGAGAACAATAAATAAATCAAGAATTTAGAAAATCCTGTTCAAACAGGTTTTGTGATGTCAGAAGATTACTCCTCTATCTCTCTCTCTAGAACATTCTAGTAGTCTCTCCCTCTAGAACATTTAAGTTATGAACTGGGGGAATATAAGGTTTTTACAGGAAGCGTTGTCGTAGAGATTTCAAAAAGGGCTCATTCGGTTGGATATTCAAAGGGCTAGTGACCTTTTTAATAGTCGAAAGTGATTAGAGGGCAACTAAACCCCTCTCACGCCCACTATTTTCCTACATACCTCCAATCCAAATTGTGAGATAGACATTTTGTTCAACGTAGTTGAAAGTTCTCGAAATTAGGTCTTTGAGGATGGCAACCCCCCCCCACAGTCCTCAGGGCCAGGGTTATAAGTTATGCCCTGAGGGCATATAAGGTTTTTTATAGAAAGCGTTGTCGTGAAAACTTCAAAAAGGACTCATACAATTAAAAGTTGAAAGGGCTAGTGCCCTTTTTAATAGTTGAAATAGTTGATTGGAGGGCAACTAACCCCCTCTCACGCCCACCAATTCTCCAAACATCTGCAATCGAAATTTTGAGATATCAATTTTGTTCAAAGCAGTTGAAAGTTCTGGAAATTTAGTCTTTGAGGATAAGAACCCCCTCAGAGCCCTCACGGTAAGGGTTGTAAGTTATGTCCTGGGGGCATATAAGGTTTTTACAGAAAGCGTTATCGTAGAAACTTCAAAAAGGGCTCATTTGATTGGAAATTGAAAGGGCTAGTGTCGTTTTTAATAGTCAAAGGTGATTAGAGAGTAGCTAACCCCCCTCTCATGCCCACCATTTCCCCAAACACATCATATCTAAATTTTGAAATAGCCATGTATTTCCACGTACTTGAAAGTTCTGGAAATTGTGTCTTTGAGGATGACAACCCCTCCCCTCCCCCACCCTTCAGGGCAAGGGTTGTAAGTTATGTCCTGGGAGCATATAAGGTTTTTATAGAAAGTGTTTTTGTAGAAACGTCAAAAATGGCTTTTTCGGTTGAAAATTGAAAGTGCTAGTGCCCGTTTTAATAGTCGAAAGTGATTGGAGGGCAACTAACCCCCCCCCATGCCCATCTTTCCCCAAACACATCCAATCAAAATTTTGAGATAGCCATTTTGTTCAGCGTAGTTGATTTCCAGATAGGAAATATGTTTTTGAGGTGGACACTCCCCCACAACCTACAGGGCAAGGGTTTTAAGATATGCCCCGTGCGCATATAAGGTTTTTATAGAAGGCGTTGTCGTAGAAACTTCAAAGGGCTCATTCGATTGGAAATTGAGAGGGCTATTGCTGTTTTTAATAGTCACAATTAATCGGAGGGGGAACCCCCCCCCCCAAAGCCCATCATTTCCCCAAACATTTCCGATCAACATTTTGATATGGCCATTTTGTTCAACGTAGATGCAAGGTCCGGAAATTATGTCTTTGAAGATGACAACCCTCCCCCACAGCCCTTGGGACAAAGGTCGTAAGTTATGCCCTTGGGACATTTTTTGTCGTAGAAGTTTTTGTCGTAGAAGCTTCAAAAGCTCATTCGATTGGAAATTGAGAGGACTGGTTCCTTTTTTATTAGTAAAAATTGATCAGACAGCGTGGGGAGGCCCCCCTCCCCACGCCCATATTTCCCCAAAAGCTTCCAATCAAAATTTTGAGATAGCCAATATGTTAAACGTGTTTGAAAGGTTGGGAAATTATGTCTTTGAAGATAAAAAAATCCCCCGGCCCTCTGGGGAAGGGTTGTACGTTATGCCCTGCGGGCATCTAAGGTTTTTACAGAAAGTACGGTCATAAAAAGTTCGGAGGGAGGTCATTGGATTGGTAAACAGACGCTCTAGTGCTATTTTTAAGAATAAAAGTGATCAAACTTCATCCTCCCCCCTCCCAACACACAAACATGTCGTAATTAGCGGTCGGCACCGTTTCTGTTTTTGGCCAAAACAGAAACGGTAAAAAACGGCAATGAAAAAACGGAACAGAAACGAAAACGGTGAAAAAAAAGGGAAATCCGTTTCAGTTTTTCCGTTTTTTTACCGAAAAACAGAAACGACCTGTTTTTACTTAAAAAACGGCCGTTTTAACAGATATTTCTGTTTTTTTTTTCAGTTTCTTTAGATTTACGAGAGTAAAGTGAATATTTATTAATATAGATTAATAAAAAAGACCAAATATACAAAAAGACCAAATATATGAAAAGACCACATAAATTAAAATTTATCACTTAAAAACATTCGGAGTTCAAGTGACTTTGCAGTAGCACTGCTTTCGCGTAAAGTACCCAGTAACACTAAATGCACTCTCACTGGGTACTGAAGTTGCAGGGACTGATAGATGAATATATGCAATTTCACTTAACTCCGGGTAAGTGTAAAAGTAATCAGACCAAAATTATAGTGGATCAGAATTATTTTGTCCTGATCTTTGTCTCTCGCTCAAAAACACAGGAACTCTCTCCTCATATGCCCTGATAATATTTGCTGCCACGCGGTCAATGCTCATACTCTTGGCATTTTGCCTCGTAGAGTTCATCCGTAACCCAGTCGTGTCGAGAAACTTAGAAAACAAGCTGTGTTCTTGATCAAGAGTCTCTGGTGACCCTTTTCGGTTAGTCCCTGCCTTAGTAGGAGCGACGTCAATAGGGAAAGATTTGGAGTTCAATTGGATTGGATCGAGTTCTTCTGTGCTTCTCTGCTCGGAGATGAATTGCTGGAGAAGCTCGGAGATGGACTGACGAGCTGACTCTCTGTCTACACGTGTCATTTTTTCATAAATTGCAGGGTCCAAAAAGCCAGCTCTTGTGAAGAGCATCATATCAAACTTAGGACTGGCTGAAAAGTATCTCCTGAGCTGAACAACTAGAAGTTCCTTCAGCCCATTGATTGACTCAGCCATAATACTAGTATCTGGAGTCTGACAAAACAACAGCAATCCCTTAATCATCAGCACGACTTTGCTTGCCGAAAGATAATTGTATCCACTAGCTATCACTGTTGCCTGTTTGAACGGGCGAAGAACCTCAATGACAGCTTCCATGATGGACCACTCATTGCTGTGAAGTTCGAGCTCTCTAATCTTAGCGTCACGTAGGTTTTGGTTGAAGAAGTCGCGCAGTGGCTCTTTTCGGGCACAATACATTTCTATCATGGTAAGTGTGCTGTTCCATCGAACATTCATGTCTTTTGTGATGGATGGACTAAGATTATATGTCTTGCAGATAGCTTCAAAAAGATCGTGGGATTTGGAAGATACTTTCAGGATTCTAACCAGCTTTCGTATTTTTACCTGTGCTGGTCCCAGCGTCAATACTTCAATAGAGACGCCTCTTTGTCTAGGTATTGAGCTCTCACTGTCGCTGTCAAGGTCTGGATCATTTAATTCTGAGCTACTATCATCATCATTACTGCAGTCGGTATACCCAGTTTCTTCAATGTCATCATCTCCTACAATCACGTCAGGAAAGTCATCTTGTTCAGCAGTATCAACGTTGTCATCAGATTCTGAACTGGATCCTGAATCATTTACGTGGGGAGCACTCACCAAATCTGCCTGGTTTCTGCATTCCCACAGCTTAAGGGCATTAGTCACCACATTATGCAGGTTGTGTGCAAAACATGAGCTTCGCATAATTTCACCGTCTCTGAGAGCCTTTACTATATTAGCTCCCGAATCAGCAATTATAAAGCAAACTTTCCGTAGAATTCTGAACTTCTGGAGGCTACTACGGATTGCACGAAGAATGTTGGCGCTAGTGTGAGCAACTTTTAGTCTCTTAAACTCAAGGATTCTATGCACCAAAGTTAGCTTGCCATGCTTTTCATCACATAATGAGCTGTAATACCTAGAAAGCCAGACCCCGTTCTTGAAGACCAGCAGTCTTGGGTCAAACTCACTTTCCGGACTTTCTGGAGTTCAGCTTTGAGCTGCTTGACCTTTCTTTTCTTTGCTGTAACTAGATGTCTTGCAACAGTACGAGCTGATGGGCCAGTAAGACCTCCTGTAAGTTTGAAGATTAGAGCCTTTACTCCTAGTTTTTCAAATATTGAAATAGGAAGCTTGTCAATGCAAACCGTTTTTCTACACAACTTGTTCAGCTTCAGCTGCTGCTGCTTTGTTGACTTCAAAAAATTTCTTATATCCCTTTTCTTAACAGTGCCTTCAAATCGAGTTGGGCTAGTTTCACATGATGTGCTCGGCATGCTGAGCTGAGACAAGGCTGTAGAATGTGACTTCTTTGGAACAGTACTAGGTTTAGGTTGTTAAACAATTTTGTGTTTAGCCATAAGGTGATTTTTAAACGATGTTGCAGACCCCTCTGTTGACTTCACATCTTTTTTGCAGTAATTGCAGGTAATTACAGCTGCTCCCTTATTCCTGGTCCCATGTTGCTCCCAGAACTTGACTTTTTTTTTATGGAGGGCCCTCTCCATGTTCTGAGTCAGAACTTGATGGAATATTTGATGCCATTTATGACAGCATGTGTATCGGTACCTGCAAAGCATACCATTACTAATTGCATGGAGCAGTGCAGGTCTAGTTACTCCTGTGATTGCAAATAAGAGTATGAAAGAAGAACAATTCAAGGAAAAAAGACACTTCTCTGTAGGACAGAGCATAATTTTATTCCATAAGCAAGTATCTTTTTTCAGTATTTGTGAATACTCCTCATATGGTATATTAAGGGAAATAAAAGTATAATATTAAAAATAGCAGAAAATGGTAAAGCGTAGGCCCAGGACTCTCCGATATAGCTAGAAGATTTTATAATGCAGATAATAGATTGACTAATTAGACCATTGGAAATAAGCTGCTCCAAATATTTACTAAAGTATATGACATTTGCAGGGTAAAGAATATCGAGGCTATTCACATTTCCTTCCTGGGTGCTGCAAGTGAACATGCCTAAAATCAACATGTCATTTGGAAATTTTATACCCTCATGCTGAAGGGTAGATCATCAACATCTTCAGCCTACTCCTTTGTTTAACAGTCCCTTGATTATAAATTTCAATCAACTAATTCAATTATGTTGATGTGAGAAACCAGGGGTAAAGGTGCAGATTAGTTCCTCCTGATAATACAACTTATTTCTTTCTGTATATTATTCAGTCAATTGGGCTGTAAAGTTGCACATATTCTGTCCAGTAGGAACAGGATAAAAACAAATCTCTTACTGTGGCTGGGTTCCAACCTTTTACTTTTCGTAAGCCTAGTAAGCCCTGCAGCACTAGCAGAGGCAAAATCAGCAAGATTCGTTGAGTAGCTCCTATATATGACCATTGGATATCAAAGATTTTCTGTAGTTCCGCTTCTGCTAGTGCTACAGGGCTTACTAGGGTAATGAAAATTAAATGGTTGGAACTCACCCTGTATATCCTGGTTCTGTTGGTAGGGCCTCTGTGCCCTACACTAAAGGGGGAACTAATCTGGGTGAAGGTGCAGTTTAGCAACCCCTGATAAAAACAACTTATTACTTACTGTATATTATTCAGTCAATTGGGCTGTAAATTTGCACAGATAGGGTTCAGTAGAAGCTGGATGTAAACAAATCACTTTTTAGTGTATATCCTGGTTCTATTTACAGGGCCTCTGCACCCTACGCTACTGGGGTAGCTAATCTGCACCTTTACCCAGCCAGGTAACCATCTACTTACCAAGACTAACCAAAGGTGTAAATCCAAGTAGACTGCTTTAGATTAATTTTTACTATGGCGAATGTTTTCTTCAATACCAAATCTTCTCTTCGAAAGACGTAAAGACAGCGCTTTTCGATAGATGACAAGTATCGCTAATCCAATAAAAGTCGCTAGGCTGCGCTATGGTGCTATTCGTAATCAAAACACGGAAAATGAAGAAAAACGGGTTTAAAAAAAACAGAAACGGCAAAAACGGCCAGAAAAAAACGAAACAGAAACAGGAACGGTACTAAAAAAACGGCTACCTTTTTTCTGTTTTTTCCGTTTTCCCAAAAAAAGACAGAACAGAAAACGGTAGAAAAAAACAGAAACAGAAACAGAAACGGCGCCGACCCCTAGTCGTAATGTCCCGAAATGCATCAAATAAAAATTTTGAGATAACCATTCCATTCAAAATAGCCTAAACATCATACAACAAGGCTTTTGAGATTGAAACAGACCTCAGAGATTAGGTGCAAGGGTTGTAAGTTATGCCCTGGGAGTATTTAAGGTTCTTCAGGAAGGGATGGTCGTTTAACTTTAGAAGAGGTTCAGTCTTTCTCCCTGAAAAAGACTATGTCAATATAAAGCGAGCATAAATTAATTAAAAAAGATTTTCCACAAAATAAGTTTTTAAAAACCAGAAATGAACAAAAGTAGAATCAAATAATCACCAAGCATACAACTACCACAAGTCAATCTCAATAAATAAATGAAACCCAAAACAAACAGAAATTAAAATAAATAACAGAGTCAAACTCAAAACGATTAGAAATTAATATGAGAAGGGTTCTAAACCCCCATGCTTTCTAAAAACCAAAATATAATTTGTACTTTACTGAAAAAATTCTTTTAAATGTTTTCATTTTTATAACGTTAAAAAATCAAAATTAATTAAGATTTTAAGGAATAAATATCAGCATATATATATTAAACTGACAATGCACATTTTTTAGTAAATTAATTTGAATTTTTTCAGTAAAGTACAAACTATATTCCGGCTTTTAGAAAGCATAGGGGTTTGAACACTACACATATTAATTTCTGCTCATTTTGAGTTTGATTCTGTTTTTTATTTTAATTTCTGTTCGTTTTGGGTTTCATTTATTTACTGATATTGATTTGTGGTAGTTGTATGCTTGGTAGATTATTTGACTCTATTTTATTCATTTTTGTTTTAATGGAGTTCTTTACTTTCTTTAAAAAACTTATTTTGTGGAAAAAGTTTCTTAAATTAATGATTGGAAACACCTCTAAACGAGGTTTTAATTTATTTCTAAGAGACTGGTATTTTCGAGATTTTAAAATGTTTCGGGAGGAAGAATCAGGTATACGACTCAACTGTTGGAGTAACAAGAGAATTTGGTTTCTACGTCATCGTTGTGAAGACGATTCCTACTATGATTATAAACCTAATGATTTTTGTTTGGCTGTCACAGAATGTGATTCACCATTTGAAAACACTGTATATGATATTACTTCAAATAACCAAATTGAAACACGTGAATTTTAAAATATGAATGAAAAGAGTATCATTGACTATGCAAAGAGATACAATAAGTGTTAAGTTACTTTGTACTGTAGAAAATGTGACCCTGACTTTGCAGCACATCAAGATCAACATACAGTGAACTCAGATGATCTACCACCAATAGTTGTTCTCAACAGTTACCTATACGTAGAAGAAGAAATCTAAAGAAGAGAAAAAAGTAATTTTCTTGTATATGTACATTTTTTCATTAATAAACAAATTTACATACATTTTTAGAACATTTTATTCGTAGGACACTAAAATCAATGTTTTACAGGTATGAAAGTATATTTTCCACTATGAAGTCATTCAGGCGAGGATTGTCTACGTAAATGTATAGAAAATCGTTGTAAGTATATCCACGACATCAGAAAACAAAATATAGGAGTGTATGTAGCCACAGCTTTTAGTCATTAAATCCATCCCTCTCTTCTGGTTTTGAATAATAGTTTTTCCACTGCTTTCAATAAAGTTGTTGATGTGCGGAGTGTAGAATGTATATGATAGACCAAGAGGATCAAAAAATTCTATATTCTTCGTTGTTTGAAAGATGCATACCCAGTGACCTGTCTTTACGTTCGATGGACTGCTATTAACAATGATAATGGTATTGTTAATACTTTGATTTTTTCAAGGAAGTTTGATGGTGTACAAAAGGATTTGTATTTGGACATACATGAATCCATATTAAATACGCTGATTATTTGATTTGTGTTCACGGTGCGAGGTCTAGTAGAAAACTACCTTCGGGAGTGATTTCCCAATAAATTTTAAATTTATTTAAAGAGATTAATGCAATACTCTAAGTTAATGGGTCGGCAAATGTACACTCTGAACGTACACTCCCCGTTCGGACAACACTCATATCTTGAGTGCTAGACAAGTCCAGTATAATGATACCATGAGTTTTAGCAAACATCATATCAGTTATACCATTTAAAATACTTGTGAATCTCGATCTAGGGATTTCATTGTTAACTCATACAGTGTCCTATTGGATTTATCAAGGATAAGTTGTAGAGTGGGATTCCATTTATTTTACACACAAGATGTGAAAGTCCAAACATTTCAAATTTATGTGGGGTACTTATCCACGATCCAATTGCACTAGCACTTTTTAAAAATGCCAATGCCAATTTAGATAAAATTTCATCATTGATAAATGAAGATCGGTGACTGCAAGTGAACCCCATGGCAATATGACGCTGATTAGTGATTGTATGAAGAACAAGTAATTTGATGTTATTTCCACTAGATCTAAATTTTTCCACTGCCAAACCCACAGAACTCATAACCTGTTGCATTCATACATGAAGCATTGCCGACGTGAGACTGTTACATCAGGATTAGTAGGAATTTACTTTCGTAAAATGAAATTGGATGGAGCAAGCGTTTATTTTATATCCACCTTAATATTTGATGGTAGCCATTGGGGTATATTAGATATCTCATGATTCATTTTCAAAACTGAATGTAACTCACTAGTTGTCGCAATTTTAAGTGTATCTGTACTTCCAGTGTCCGTCATATATTCATATCCATTGGATAAACACCTCAATTCCTTTTATGACTTTGGAGTCATCAACATGAACTGTATATAGATCGTATAATTTGAGAGATTATTGCTAGTGCTCACAAATGTTCCATTTATGCAGACACTGATTTGTCGAAATAAATAATGCAATATGCAATTTTCATAGCATATTCCGTCGGTAAGAATTGGCATTATATTGTAGATTTATTGACTGCCACATTTAAATCTATAAATGTTGAAGACACATCCATGAAGTAGTCTTCATTGGAATAACTTTGAAAATGAATGTTATCAGACAGCGGTTGTTGTCGACAGTTGTTCGTAGTAACCATTTTTTACACTCACATCAACATTTTCTGCATTGAGTAGATTTAAAGATGAAGTGATTGACGGATTGAATCCTTGTGTGGTAGATATGCCATATCAGTCTATGAGAAGAAATCATTTTTTGATTTAACAATTTTTTTCCTTGGTTTCTTCTTATTGTTCTTCTTCTTTGACAAGAATGATGTCCTTCGTTTCTGACCTGAGTAGATAAGATAAGATTTATTGCTGAAAAAGGGCTATCACAAGCCCAAAAGGGCCGAATTCGCATTTTAGTGTCAAATAAAACGAAAAAAGAACAACAAAAATAAAGAAACAAACAGCAACAAAAAATTATAAAGGGGTCAATGTCAAATGCGTAAAAATGTTAAAAAGAAAAACAAATTAAAATCATAAAATTAAACGTCAATGTCAAATCAGCATAAATGTCAAAAAATAAAAACTCACAAAAATAAAAAGGGATAAAAAATTAAAGCAAAATATTAGTTAGTTAGTGACTATAAAAATACAAAACCTCCAAATTTGCAAAATAGACATTAAAATAAAAAATTGTGAGGTAAAAAGTGAGTGATGGGGGTGGAGGCTGCAGAGATACACTGATAGAAAATGTCAACTATGTTAGGGATAAAAGTTTTTCTATATCTTTCAGTGCCAACTTTTATTGGGGCAAGAAGGCTGGTTCTCGTTGAAACAGAACGCGGGAGGCGGGGTCGAAGGGATGAATATTGACCACGGAAAAGGGGAGTTGTTCGAGGGTTATGAAGGGCATTGGTAGAGAAATGCAAGGAAATTTTTGCTCTCCTTTCTTTAAGGGTGACAAGATTAGCTCTCCGAAGAAGGGAAATATATGGTACTTTACCCTCATTGAAGAAAATTCTTAGGCACCTTTTTTGGACTGCCTCTATTCTGTCCGAAAATTCAATGGATGCCAAACAGGACCAGCGTACTCAAGGGTAGAGCGTACAAATGAGAGGAAAATCCTCAAACAATGCGATTAAGATTTAAATTTTTCAAGGAGTTTAAGGAGGGAAAATGCGGCATTTGCACGTTTTAAGATGTCATTAATATGGCAAGCCCATTTTGAGTCACTTGAGATGGTAACATCCAGTAATTTCAGTGGTAACAGACATTTAAGCGGGGAGTGGACAGGAGAAGGATGGGCAGTTTTAAGGAAATTAATAATAAGAACGGTTGACTTTAAACGGTTGAATTTCATATCATTAGTAAGAGCTTCGGCTGATATCGGTTCCAAGATGTCCATTGGGTTACTTTTTATATTTTTGAAACGTGTCTCTGAGACAGTTAGATCATCAACGAATTTCCATCTATCCAGGAAATCGACACCAAGGTTGTTTATCATTGTAAGGAATAAAAATGAACCTAAGAGGGTTCCCTAGGGCACACGATTATAAACTGGGAGAGGATCAGAATATACATTTTGGTATTTCACGACTTGCGTTCTATTAAAGAGGAATGACGCAATTATTCTAATTAAATAAGGGTCAACTTCAAAGTTATTAGATAGTTTCTCTACAAGTATATTGTGGTTGATTAAATCAGAAACTTTTTTCAAATCAATAGCGATAACATTGAGCCAAATATTGTTTTTTTCGAGTGTGTTACATATTGTGTCAATAAGGCGAACAAGATAGAGGGTGGCAGATGTAGAGTGTAAGTTTCCAAATTGTCTTTGCTCAACATTTGGGATTATCTTAACTTTCAACCACTTAGCTAAAAAGCTTTAATATAACTTGGAAAAAACTAGAGTAAGACTAATGAACGGACAAAATCAAAATCTTTGTTGTTACCTTTCTTTTTTATGGTAGTAATAAAACCTAATTTCCAACAATTTGGGAATTTACCAGCAGCGGTAATTTCATTAAAAAGTAAGGACAAAGGCTCTGAGAGATTGTCGGCAAAGGCTTTAATTAGTACAATCGGGATGTCTAGTCGACAAGTACTGCACTTTTTAATGTTCTTAATTTTAACCTCCACATCTGAGGGCGAAATAAGGGGAAAATTGTGCGAGAGCACAATTATTAGAACCTTTTTTTAAATTTTTTTTCTCATGGAAGGAATCTATGGAGTTTGTTTTAACCAGATTTTGGAAGTTAGAGACTTTAAAATTAATGTTATTTCCCCCCTTGAGAACCAGCCTAATTTCATTAGTAATCCAAGATCCAAGATGGAAAAAGCCATCATTGGAAATTGGGCGATATGAGAACTCAGTAACAGAAAAAGTATGATTAAAGCTGGCGAGAGGCTTCATTAATAAACAAAACGGTAGCTTCCTCCTAACGGGAAAAAGGGACAGCAGGGGCATAGAAAGCCTGCATATTGGTACAAATCAAGCCAAGGATAGAATTTCCTTTGGTTGTTGGTATTTTTACTATCTTTTTTAAGTTTAGGGAACTATGAAGGGAATTTAAGTTTAGATCATTAGCATCACCTACAAAGAAAATACCAGCGTTCGGGAATTTGCAGAGGAAAAACGGCACTGCTATGCAGTTGCTGGTAGAATCGATGTCTTTATGCAGCGTTTTGATTTGGAGAATAATTGAAGCCGCAAATCACAATCAAATTTAAGGGGCACGGTAAAACTTTGGGTGTTACACTTACCCAAATGATTTCATCGTAATCTGAAAGGTTGGGAATATGAACTAATTTAGGAAAGAGATAATTATTTACAAATAATAGTATTACGACTCCCTTTTTACCTAGAGGGTGATCATGAGGACGAAATTTTATGAATAGGGAGTAATTATTAATTTTTAATGAATTAGGGTTCTGTGCTCGGACCTCAGCTGCGGCAATTACATCAATTTTGTGTACTTCATAGAGGGCCTCTAGTTCGTTCAATTTTTCAAAATTCAAGCTTTCGGCGTTCGTAACAAGGAGCTTTGGGAAAGTAAAACGGTTACTAAAGCGGGCAATTTTTTGTTTTTTAATTGTGGGAGCCAGTAGGGAGCAGGAGGAACGTGGAACGGGGGGAGGAGAGGCATCTTTTTCGGGATGAAGACTGGGATTCGCTTGAAAAGCAGGATTAAAAGGCGGGACTGGATCGGGCTTGAGAGAAAAGGAGGACAGCAGGCAATTTATGGGGATATTATTAAGTTGAGAAGGAACTACGGTGGAATGGAGATAATCTGTTAAACGGCTGTTAGCTGATGGTGGGAATAGTTATTTTCGTCTGTCAAGGAATCGTTGGTTTGTGGGAGATTGGGGAGGGTATAGGGCCACATTCTACAAGCGGAGAGGGAATAAGGCTTCTGAGTGAGGGGGAAGTAGCAAAGAAATGTTATTTGGCAAGGTAGGAGAAGGAGGGATGGGCACTGACGTTTCTAAGAGGCTGGGTATAATATTGGAACGAGGATATTTCTTGTTCAAGCGATCGGGAGGGGAGCTGATTAAAATAGGAGAGGGAGTAGGTAATCGGTAAGGGTTTGTTAATTGTTGAGCTGTGTTTGACGAACTTTGTTGGGAGAATTTTGCTTGGGTGTGGTGTACTACAAAAGGACGGCCAAAGGGGGAGGAGTGACTTTTACAATTTATATCTTTGGTAGATTGGTGCAATTTTCTTCCTGGGGATAGATAAAAAGAAGGAGGAACCTTAACGTGAGCTTTAGTGCAACGAAAGAAAACGACCACTGGAAAAAACGGTACAGATATTATACTGCTTAACATTGCACTCAAGCATACTACATTTACCTAATAGGTAGAACTTACATAAATGTAACAAATTGCAACTACTGGCTCTACAGTTACCACTTAAAGAATTTTAAACAAATGTTTGAGGAAATATCACTTTCGGCCTAGTCAGGGATTGTACGGTGATTTCGTTTCTCGAGGCTGCGAGCAGCTGTTATAGCCGCATGATTATGCAAACAGTTTTGGTCAAGTTGGCAATGTCCATGCCTGAAAAAACTTGTAATTTTCTTTAGCACTACTATCACCATTATTTTTTTTTGTAGAAACTTGCTTAAAGCTCGATCGTGTCTGAAAGTACAGTCATCTCCTATTTGGCATAAATCAGCAAAAATCATATTTGCGCATTTACATATTTGAGACAAAGGGGCTTTCTTATTCGTCAGGTTATTCACTTCACTAATTTGAAAACAATTTTGATGTCTGTAATAGGGTTAATGTCACTAAAACGATTAGTAGAAATATAATACTCCAAAGGTGAGACAAGGTCAGACGGATTAGTCAGCTCATGAATAATAGATGACTCTTCAGCATTTTTAATCTGACAGATCCGGTCACTAAAATAATTACATGGATTGTTGTCCTCTAATTTATGGGTGTAATTATTTTCTGCATTTTTATTCGTCTTGCTGAGATGAAACAAAGGGAAATTAAGAATATCCAGTTGGGGGGAATATCATTACACTGTATCATAGACAGTGGGTGAGAAACAATTCTCGAAATTTGTTTTAATACCTCTTTTAGCTTGTTTTTTAATTCTAAAAAGTCAAACATTGGTTCTGGGAAGTCAAGTTCAATAGTGCATAGTTCGGTTTGACACCCGACATCTCTAAGAAGGGGATTCTGATACGTAGAGTCGTCATTTCAAAGACTTGAATGAGGTTCGGTCTGGACTGATACCTCACGTGAGTCGGGGTGTAAGTAACTAGTAGAGGCAAAAAGAATAGAAGAAGGGTTAACAAACAAAGTGGTGTTATCCTAAGTCTGACAAGAAGCTTCCAGAGATGGGAGTGTCTCTTCTTGACGGAGGTATTGGGAAGATGGGATCTTCTTCTGTGAAGATGCGATGTTCCGCAGTGATCTCGGGGCACTGTTTTTAGAGTTCCGCGGGGAGACATTCTTGACCTGGGACTTAGTAGTTTTTCAGGGCCTTGATTACTTTGAGTATTTCTGCTCTTGTTAGGGTGGCCAGCTCGACATTATAAGATTCCTTTAGAACACTAACAGGGAAAACCACCAGGAAATGATAATAGGTTTGGGTTAAGTAGGGTTTGGAAATGATGTTTCCATCCGGTCAAACGCTCCTTCTCATAGTTACTGATTTTTTTTTAGTGGTGAGTCCTGAGTGGGCTGAGTGGTGCTTCGTTCCTGGACCATTTTAAACCTTTTCCATTTTGTCCAGATTTCAATCGCTCGTCAAGAGTTCGTGCACCGGACCTGAGACTTTCCGAGACACTTTTTAAAATCCTTGCCAGAGCCCCGATCGTGTAGTGTGGAGGATGCAAAGTCTCAAAGCCGGTACATTATTTTTTTATATATTTATTTTTTAGCCAAGGGCAGTGCAGAGCGAAACAGCTTATCAAAGCAATTGCTAAAACCATAACTGGACATTGATGAACGACCTTTGTAATAGTCCATTCTATGACCCAATTGGATTAAGAGTAGCAACAGAGCAATCAATATCAGGACAAACGAATGCAATTTTTCTATTAGACACCTTGTTATTGAACGACGGGTCAAAAATGACACGTAATCGCTGCCAAACCTTTTGTTATTGCTAAAGGATCACCTAATTCAGTCCTTAGTGTAAATTGACAGTTTCAAATAGGAAGTGTGTAAAGAGATATAATGAAGATGCTTTACATTGTAATGATGAATGTGATCTTGACTGGTTTTCCGTTCAAGAAATCGTAGGAGGAGAACATTGCTATTACCAACTCTGGATGTTTTAACGAATAAAGCGTAAAGAAATATACAACTATCCGAGGAGAGGCCAGGCGGACACTCAGCGAAAATGACACGATCCATACCACTAATGCTTCCAAAACTTTTACCATTGATTATATTCTGTTTAAAACCAAGAACATCTCTCAGATTATCATTGAGAATAACCTTGTCATTGGCAATGCGTGAATTAATGTAGATCTTGCGCCCTTCCATTGAATAGTTGAATTGAAAGGCTCCATTTTTACTAGCGGAAATTATTCTATTGATAGCACGACATAAAACATTCATACTACCAAATTCATTTTATTGTAATGTGATAAAGGGATATTCAAATGGATTCATATTTTCTATCTGACGATTGCTAATGAGTGGCCAATCATTTGGTCTAATTTTTATATCATATTCGTGATCTTTTCTCAGAATATCATCCGTATTTTTGAGAATATAATCGAAAAAAGCAACTTCATACTCGCCATCGAATTTGATGGGGAGAGAGTTTTGTCCAAAAATCATAAGTCTTGTCGAAAAAGCATTATAGAGTGGACCAGATACATTGGACATGAATGGCAGATAGAAATTATTGGATATTGCTAATGTATTCACCTGCTACCCAAGAATCAAAATCAGAGTTGTATCCTAGCCAACGAATAAGCATCTGTCCCTTGCCCTTGCGTGTACGACTCTTTAATATCTTTTCAATTTGATAGATTTCACTATTATTTTCAACTTTTGGTAATTCACAATCATAAAAACCACCGAGAATCTGTTCATCTTTGGTGGCTCGTAGACGATATGTCATAGGTTTAGTGTTTAGGATTTTTGACACTTTAAAAACTTCAGTGGACCGTAATTCCCCTTTTCAAAAATATTATTACTTTTCAATTACTTTTCAAAAAGTAATTCCCCTTTTCAAAAATATTAGTTGTTCTATTAATTTGAATAGTAATACCGGCATTGGATCGTTTCTTCACAATCTTTTCACTGGAATATTGTTTAAGAAAAGTGTCAAGTGTATTATGATCTCCTCCGAGAACTTACTGAGGGCTAACGTTTGAGTTCTTATACAACAATCTTCTATACTTTCTAAAGTCTCAGCAACTTCAACACCTGTCTTTGTACGCAATGGAATAGAATCCGCTTGCTGAAGACGTTTTCTTTTAAAATCTGTTACTTTCTTTTTGCAAGCAAAGGCACGTACAACGGAACGATGTTGCTTTGTCTGTTATCTTAACTACTTCTGGCAATTGAACATTAACCACGGTGCAATTTAAACAAAGTTCAGATATTAGATTAATAAATTCTTTGTCAATACCATGTTTGAGTATGACTTTCCTAAGTGGCGGTTTTGAAGTGCTTAGACCGAAAAATAAAGATATTTTTTCGCGTAGTTTCTTCAGTGTCATGATGGCAACTAATAGCCTTTTTAACCATTCACTGGAAGATATACTGTAATTTCATTGTCAAAAAAATCTGTGACTACACGCAAATCCTCGAGTAAATTCTGATTAAGATCCAATAGAATGTAACCACAGGTTTTACTTAATAACTGACTGTACGCTGAAAGTAGAAATTTTGGAGCAACGGGATATATTTGTTTATTGAGAGTTATTACAGAACTTGAATCACGAACAACTCTGTAAATGATATAGTAGGTACAGTACAAAAGAAGTGTCCTCATACATTTGCTCTGATGAAAGAGATGACATAGAACTAGATTTACGGAAATCTGTTCATGATGTGAGCGGAAACTAAACAATCGTAACATTTCCTAAGACCACTGTTCAATGGATTCATGCTAAATCACCAATAATCAGCCAAGAGTTTGGTTCAATAATGTTGAAAACATCAAGTCTCCGTATGAATTGAACCACAGTGTCTGGTGCAGCAATAGCCTTTATTTTATCATATGACGCTTGCCAAACACTGTAGCAATTGCAGATTTTTTTCGGCTTTTCCACAAGAATTTTATGACAATTTTTAATTATTTTAGTTTAAAGTGTTGTCTTCCCCGATATTGATGGACCACAAAAAAACGATTTGCATGGTGTTTTAAATTAATACATTTTGTTTTGCCTTCAAAAGCTGGACTACAACTAACTGTAAACTATAGTTTTCTAATTAATAAATAAATTTCCTATCAGTCCTAGTACGGTGTTCAAGAACAACAACAATATTTTATAATCATGTTTTCTTTTTATTTATATATAATAACAATTTTTAACCAACAGAATAAAAATGACAGCTTAAAGCAGCAGCAGCACTTTATTTTACAATA
>JAQQPU010000096.1:112718-126063 GCA_029168905.1 Artemia sp. Kazakhstan ARC1039 | reverse complement strand
TTGTACAGTTACCCAGTGATAGGTTACTGAAGGCTGCATATGATGAGTTACTTCAGCTACATAGGAAAAGATCTTGGCCTTTTAAAGTTAAAGAGGTACTGGATAAGACAGGTTTTTCTTTCGCATGGAATGATGACCTTGGACCAACTAGTCAACAATTACAGTTGGACAAGGAAATCAAGCGGGTGCTGGAGGACCAGACAATACAGAAATGAGATGGGGAGATTAAGAATTCGGAAACTTTAAGGTGTTATAAAGAGGTTAAGATAATATATGGTCAGGAATTTTATTTTAAGTTAAATTTACCGTCTAGATACCTTACATATTGGATGCAGCTACGATCTAATTGCCTTCCGATTCAATCAAGATTGAAAGTTTTTGAGATGAGGAAAAGTGTCCCGGACGGCAGGTTTGCTTGCCCTCTTTGCCAAGAAGAGGAGGAGAATTTGGAGCATTGTCTGAGTCGCTGTCGCCGTCTTTTGGGGCAAGGGAAAATTTATTTGGGAATGATGGAGTGCTGCTTCCTGATGCCTTGAAAAGTACGTCGTCACAATTTATCTAGTGGGAAGATATCTTGATGAGTATTTTGCAAAAAGAAGAGAGCAGTTTTTATTTTATTTTTTTCTTTATTATTGTGACGAGTGCTGTAATTTGTTAATCTTGTATGTTATTTGTGTACATGGCCACATTTTGGCTTGAAATACACGTTATCTATCTATCTATTACGCTGCACAAAATGGATATCTCAAAATTTTGACTGGATGTGTTTGAGGAAATAGTGGGCGTAAGATGGGGGTTAGTTAACCTCTTATCATTTTCGACTATTAAAATGGGGCATTAGTTACTTCAATTTCCAAACTAATAAGCCCCTTTAGAAGTTTCTACGACAAAAAATGACCGTCTCAAAATTTGTATCAGACGCATTTCGGGAAAATATGACATGCGGGGGGGGGGTATCCAACCTCCGATCACTCTGATTCTTAAAGAGGACACTAGGACATTTTTGATTACCAATCCAATTAGCCCCCTCCAAAGTTTATACGATC
This sequence comes from Artemia sp. Kazakhstan ARC1039, assembly GCA_029168905.1. NCBI lineage: Eukaryota > Metazoa > Arthropoda > Branchiopoda > Anostraca > Artemiidae > Artemia > Artemia sp. Kazakhstan ARC1039. The sequence goes on along the minus strand of JAQQPU010000096.1, from coordinate 125,017 downwards.
ACCCTTTCTATATAAATCTTAAATGCTCCCCAGTGAATAATATAAACCCTTGCCCTGAGGGCTGTGGGGGGGGGTCACCCTCAAAGACAATTTCCAGATCTTTCAACTATGTTGAACAAAATTTCTATCTCAAATTTTGGTTGAATGTGTTTGGGGGAATGGTGGGCGTGGGGGGGGGGGGGGGGGTAAATGCCCTCCAATCACTCTCGACCATTAGAAAGAGCACTAGCCCTTTCAATTTCCAAGCGAATGAATCTTTTTCGAAGTTTCTATGACAACTCCTTCGATACAATATGTGCTAGTCTAAAAAAAAAAAAATAAATAATAATACTTTGTGCCCATATCGCTCTTTACTCAGAAAGCGCTGCTGTGCTGCTTATGGTATGTCCTGATTGTGGACGGTGGATTTAAGAACTATGTTCAGAAATTAGATACATGGAATTACATGAGTAGTAATAAATATTTTCCAGAGGTTCTCATATTGGCAGCTCATAATTATGACTATATCGAATAGGCTATTCTACAGGTAGGCACAAACATGAAAGCAAATGACTATGAAGCTACTCAACTTCAACAACTGAAATCACACGAACGTAATAAGGAATAACGGACAAGATAAAATTATTATCCAACAGGCTCAGATGCATCTATAGGATTCTTTGAGAGAGGAGGGAATAAAGAGGAATTACCGAAAAGACAAAGGGAATTATCAGAATTTTAACAAAAAACAGGGAAGTTCAAAAAGCCTGCAGCCAAAGGCCCTTTATCTCCTTTCTTCCCCGCCCACGAGCTTCCACGCCTTACTAGACAGACAGAATAATTGAAAATAGACAAAGAAGTAAAATAGTGGTGAACATAGGAGAAGGAAAAAGCAAACTCAAAGCAGATTCTTCGATCAAAAGTCTCAAAATTTTATCAAGGCTAAACTTCGTGGCTACTACAAATCTATAAATAAATGTAAGGACAGAACGTCCAAGAATATCAGAATAGTTGTAACGAGGTAGAAAGAATTTAGCAACATTTTCATAACACATGCTAGCACCAATCCAATTAGTGTGAAAGCAACACAAAGCTAAAAATAGGCTTGATGTTTCCGACCAGCACTTTACTTTGCAAATTCAAAATTTTGATTGGATATGTTTGAGAAATGTTGGGCTTGGGAGGGGGTTACTTGCCCTCCAATCACTTCCGACTACTGAAAAGAGCACTTGCCCTTTCAATTTCCAAACAAATGAGCTCTTTTCAAGTTTTTACGACAACAAATGGCCATCTCAGAATTCCTATCCTATACATTTTAGGAAAATATGAGGTGTGTGTGTGTGTGTGGGGGGTTATATTCCCCCAGGGCATAGGTTAAAACCCTTGCCCTGAGGGCTGTGGTGGGTTGGCATCCTCAAAGACATAATTTCCAGACCTTTTTATTAAAAAGGAAATAAGTTTGAATCATTTCGCTGAATGAAAACCTGTTTTCATTTAGCGTTGCTCTCAAGTGAAATTCGAAATAGAATTTTGACTCTTGTGATAATGACTCTGGACTGTAATTTATATATGATTATTGATCGTGATTTGGACTACTGAAGCAGGAATACGTAAGCAGTGTGTTGGAGGACTGAAATTTTGAAAAATGAATAACTCAAACGGAGCGACTATAGCTTTAACTGAGGCTATGCCTGAGGGTACAGCCAGAGCTCAGTTTTTACAGGAAATTATTTTCAAGCTAGATCTGATACCACGATTAATTGAGGCTATTGAAAAGACTTTGCCGGAAGTTTTAGTGAAAGTTACATCAGTCGAAAGCCAGTTTTCTTCTTTGAACCAAAAAATATCTGACAATGCCAAAGCTTGTGAATAGATGAAAGGAGAAATTGAGATGCTTCGGAAGAATTTACGAACAGCTACCATGCGGGCTGACGCATTTGATGAAGAACTGATAAAATGTAATGTTGTCCTATGTAACTTCGAACCTATTAATTCTGCTATATATACGCTGAAGCAAGAAATAATTATAGTTCTTAATACGTGTATACCGGATTTAAATCTGAACCGTTGTGACGTCAAAGACGTGTTCAGAATGCGTGCAGGACCAGTCTTACTAAAGATGAACTCTGTTGAATTTCGCGGGATAATTCTTAAGTCTAATCCCCTTTTGAAGAGGAATGAGTTGTCGGCTGCCCCTGATTATAGTACCAGGCAAAGGGAAGCCCGTAAAAACATTAAACCGGTCTTGGAGTACGCTTTGTCGAAACACCACCAAGCTAGGCTTAGGGGTGAAAAGTTATACATCGACGGCAGAGTGTTTGTTTATGACTTTCATTCGGAATGTGGTAAGGAAGTAACCACCAGCTCCAGTGAAGTGAATAAACAGGGGCCTCCTCGAAACGGGTCAGCAGAAACAAGAGATGTCGAACTAGCTAAAAAACCGGCTAGCAAAAAAAATTGACATTTCCGTCGCTGGCAGAGTGGTGTCTGAAAGCTCTGAGAGTGATAGTCAAGCCGATAGTGATACCGAGATGGTGATCGAGTTTAATATACGTGATCCGAAACAGCATTTCTCGAGGGGTGCTCCGCGTCCTGTCCGGAATTCTCCAATAGTTGCGAAAAATACTGAAAAGCGTAAAGCCTGGAAGGTCATACGCCCGGATGATCAAAATCGTTTTGATGCCCGTAATGTTGCAAGAAAGGACTTTAGATCTGGTGGCGGAAGAGCTAACTACAGAGGTCAGTCGAGGAGCACCAGAGCTGCGTCATCAAAAGATTATTATAGACTTTCATACTTACCTGATGATCCAGAAACGCCCTTTGTCTTGCCGACACATGAAGATTTGTCTAAAGTTATGACAAGTGTTGCAGATCTAATGCCACATTCCTATCGTGAACAGTGTAAAAGACTCTTGACATATCTCAATGACAGTGAACATGTTCAAATTGATGCCAATGGGAATCAGGTTGTAATCCATGGCAAGACCTATATTCTACTTGATTTATTATCAGATTTGGTCACGAATCGTAAAAGACTTGTATCATTTGACAGTCACCTGCATACATTTTTAAACTCATCAAACTTTCCCAAAAGCCTTATTGCCAATAAACATATTTTAAAACGATTAAAGGAATTTATTCAAATATCAAAAGATGTTATTAAATCATTTTCGGAAAATACTAGCACGCCAAGTGGAAATGATTTGACAAGAATTATGAGTGGGACAGTCAAGCGAAGACGTCTTAATATCACTGCATCCCCATCACCATCACCTGTTAGTTTGCAAATGGGCAGTGGACACCACTACGTGTTTACGTTCAAAATGAATGAAGCATTGAAACATGTTTATGAGAATATTGGTGCAGTGGGAAGTTTAAGTTCACCCACCACACTTGCTCAAGTCACTGGACTTGAAAAGAATCGGGCGGCAGAGTATCTACAGAACGAATCAAGTTACACTCTACATCGTAGTCGTAGAGTTCGTGGTAATCACTATCGAAAACTAAAGCCTTTTTCCCATTAAAAATACTACAAACAGATCTTTTGACTCTGGATGAGATTCAACGGCGTCACAATAACCCCTACAAGTACATTCTACTTGCAATCAGTGCTTTTAGTCGCTATGCATATGCCGTTCCACTGCGGTCAAAGAGCGGCGATGAAGTTACTAAAGCTCTTGAAATCATCCTTGAACAGGATTGCTATAAGAAGATTCAAACGGATCGGGGTAGTGAATTTGTTAATCCCCATGTAAAGAAGGTTCTACTGAAATATAATACAATTCTCTATCATAGTCATAGTCCAATAAAGGCAGCATTGGCCAAACGGCTGATAAGAACTATTCGACTTTTAATTTCTAGATATTGCACCTTAAAAAATACTGCTGCTTTTATTCATGATTTGGATAAAATCATGTTGATTTATAATCAACGTCCACATCGATCCCTGTCCAACTCGACCCCAAGAGAAGTTCATCATGATGTCAATACATTTGACACTTTTCTTAAACAGTATTCCAATGATGGTGGTGTTGGTAATGAGAAGAAAAAGAAGAAATTCAATGTTGGTGATACTGTTCGAATCAATCGAACTACTAAAGTTTTTGAAAAGGGTAATTACTTATGGTCCACTGAACTTTTTAAAGTCTCCAAACTCTTGGACACTACACCCATAACGTATCGTCTACGTGACATGAAAAATGATGAGATTCTTGGCTGCTTTTATGATTATGAATTACAAAAAGTTAAAAACATCGGAATCTATCAGATTGAAAAGATATTAAAGACTCGTACTCACAGGAGCATGAAACAGTTGCTTGTTCGTTGGCTAGGATACAACTCTGATTTTGATTCTTGGATCAGTGTTGAAGATATTGACAATGCCCAATGATTTTTATGTAACGTTTATGTCCAATGTCTCCGATCCTCTCTACAATGATTTGAATAAAACTAGTGATTTTTGGAAGAAACTCTCCCCCGCCATCAAATTCGATGATGGAAAGTATGAAGTGGCTCTTGTCGACTGCATTCTCAAAAATACCTATGATATTCTGAGAAAGGATCGTGTGTATGGGATAAAAGTTATACCATTCGGTTGGTCACTCTTTGTCGAGTAAGAATGGGTCGAAGCACTTAAATCTAGTGAATATCCGGATGTTACATTGAGATATAAAGAATATGGTACTATGATGGATTTGTGTCGTGCAATCAATAGAAAAATCTCATATCGTAGGAATGGTGCATTCCATTTTAATTATTCAATGGAACACGATAGGATTTACATTACCTCACCTGTTGACACTGAAATGATTCATCTCAATGATAATCTGAGAGATGTTCTTGGCTTTAAACATAATATGATCAATGGGAAAAACGCTGGAACTGTCAGCGGGATGGATCAAGTTATTTTTGCTGATTATCCACCTTGTCTCGCCTCGGACTCTTGCATATTTCTTTATGCGTCCTTTGTGGAAACATCGAGAGTTGGTAATTCAAATGTCCCCCTCCTACGTGTTCTTGAACGAAAAACAACCCATGAATATCTTCATCACTATAATATAAAGCATCTTCAGTATGTTCCTGTAAATACTTCGTATTTGGAACTCTGTCAGTTAACACTAAGAAGTGAATTAGGTGATCCTCTAGCAATAACAAAAGGTTTGACCGTGATTACATGTCATTTTCGACCCAGTCGGTAACAACAACAAACTGGCTAATAGAAAAAATGTATTTGTATGCCCTGATATTGATTGCTATGTTACTGCTCTCCAACCACGACAATTGGGTCATGGAATGGACTATTATAAGGGTCGTTCATCAATGTTGGGCTATGGTCTTGGCAGTTGGTTTGCTAAGCTGCTTCGCTCTGCAATACCACTGGCTAAAAAACATATTGCGCCGGTTGCTGCAGATTTTGCATCCTCTACGCTACACGATTGGGGGGACGGTAAAGATTTTAAAAAAAATGTTTCAAAAAATCTCAGGTCCAGCGCACGATCCCTTGGCGAGCGATTGAAACAAAGTGGAAAAGGTTTTAAAAGGAGTAGAAACATCTCATCACTCATCAGTCTCTACTCAGGTCAGAAGCGAAAGACATCATCACTCTTGTCAAAGAAAAGTATGAAAAAGAAACCAAGAAGAAAAATTGTTAGATCGAAAAGGGATTTCTTTTCCTAGATGGCATATCTACCCCACAAAGAATCTCATCCCACTGTCACCGCATCTCTAAATCTTTTCAATGCAGAAAAAGTTGATGTCAGTGTAAAACACGGGTACTATGAACAATTCTATCCACAGCAACCCCTCTGAAAACATACATTTTCAAATTTATTCCAATGAAGACTACTTCATAGACTTATCATCCACATTTATCGATTTAAAAGTTGTGGTGAGGAAAAAGTCTGACAATTCACCTCCCTCCAACGTCGACGGACTATCTTATGAAAATGGTATACTACACAATTTATTTAAACAAATATGTGTCTACATAAATGGAACACTGGTGAAAACTAGCAACAATCAATCAAACTATGCTAAATACATACAATTTATGTTGATGACTCCAATGGCCTATAAGAAATTGAGAGGTCTGCCAATGGGCTATGACTATAGATCAAATGTTGATACTGACGGTGAACTCACTTGGGCAGTGAGCAAGGAGTATCATTTAGTTGGTAGACTAAATCTTGAAATATTCAATATATCCCAATGGATGCCCCCCAATGTTCAAATTGATATAAAGTTACAACTTGCACCGTCCAATTTCATATTGAGAAAAACACTTGATGCAGCACCCGATGCTAATGTCAATCTCAATTCGGCAATACTTCATGTGCGAAAACAACAGGTTATGAGTTCTGTTGCTTTGGCAATTGAAAAACTAAGAGCCTCTGGAAATAATATCAAACTGCTCGTTCCTCAAACAATCACCAATCAACGTCATATTGCCACTGGATCAAGTACCTACACCGATCCTTCATTTATCAATGGTGAAATTCCATAGAAACTCGCCTTGGCTTTTGTAAAAAGTGCCAGTGCCATAGGATCGTGGACAAGCTCGCCACATGAATTTGAATTATTTGGACTTTCCTCTCTTGTATGTAAAGTAAATGGAATTCCTCTCTACAATTTGTCCTTTGATAAATCCTATAGGACCCTATATGAATTGACAATGCAATCCCTAGATCGAGATTCTCAATTATATGAAAATGGTATTACCGATTCAATGTTCGCAAAAAGTTATGGTATCATTGTTTTGGACTTGTCTGGTACTCAAGATATGAGTATTGTCCGAACGGGTACTGTACGTTTGGAGTGTACCTTTGACAAAACATTGACAGAGAGTGTAACATTAATCTTACTCAATCAATTTGAAACCTATTGGGAAATTACCCCCGATGGTAGTGTTCTTTTAGACTTGGCACCATGAACACCCATCAAATAATCAATGTATTTAACATGGATCCTTTTATGTCCAAATACAAATCCTATTGTATACCCTCAGATTTCCTTGATTATATTCATACTGTTAACAAAACCATTATCATTGTTAATAGTAGTCCTTCGACTGTGCAGACAGGTCATTGGCTATGCATCTATCAAACAGCGAAGAATATAGATTTTTTTGATCCTCTTGGTCTACCATATGCATTCTACACACCACACATCAAAAACTACCTTGAAGGAAGTGGGAAGACAATTATTCAAAATCGAATGCGAGTACAAGATTTATCGACCAAAAGCTGGGGTTTTCATGCATTACTTTATTTCATTTTTCGATGTCGTGATTATACTTTCAGTAAATTTCTCAACATTTATGTACACAGTCCACGTTTGAAAGACTTTCTAGTAGAAAATACCCTCTCAGAACTGTACAGTATTGATTTCAGTGCCCTAAAAATAAAGTGTTTTAAAAATGTATGTCAATTTGTTTATTAATAAAATATATATGCACTATAAAAAAAGTCTTTTGTCTTCATTGTTTAGATTTCTTCTTCTTCATAGTCATTTAGATTGTCATCATCATAGTCATCGACAACGATTAGTGGTGGCAGATCATTTGGATTCAACTTGTACTGATCCTGTTGTGCGAAGTCAGGGTCACATTTTCCACAATATATTGTAACTTCATTTTTATTAAATCTTCTTGTGAAGTCAATGATACTATTACGATTCATATTGAAAAATTCACCTGTTTCTATCTGATTATTTGAAGTAATGTCGCACACAATATTCTCATATGAAGAATCACTTTCTGTCACAGCCAAAAAAAAAATCGCTAGATTTATAATCATTACTAGCATTGTCCTCACAACGATGACGTAAGAACCATACTCTCTTCATGTTTTTACAATTGAAACGTGCTCCAAATTCTTCTTCCCAATACAATTTAAAGCCGCGACGATACCAATCCCTTAGAAATAAACTGAAGTCACGTTTAGGGTTTTTTCCAATCATACCAGGGTAAGTATTTTCCCACTGGTCACACTTATCAAAATGAGAATTGGAGCGTAGATATCCAAGGATGAGAGTCACAAGTCTCTTCAAGACAGGTATTACAGTCCTTAATTTGTACAGCATATCCTTTATGCAATTTACACGGATTGCATAGTCTACACTTTCATTATAGTCATCAACTGTAGTACAGTTCTCACATGAAGACCAGCTGCCCAATGTATGTAAACAGAGTGAACATGTATGATACATTTTTCGATGTTGTCAGTCTCACTGCCAGAAAGAAACTGACTCAAAATCAATAAAAAAAATTACATTGTCTTCTAGGAGGAGGAGGAGGAGGAGGAGTAATCGAATATTGTCACAAAAACTTATTTCCTACTGTTTTAAAGAATGAATTTCTAGGTAGTGGTTAAAAGCAGAATCACAATGTCATTTCCTTCGTTTCAATTAATATATCAATAAATTGAGTAAACGCATTTGATTCGCAATGCATAAGCTTCATACAATAATCCAAGGATGGAGAATCAGATCCCATTATAAAGTTAAGTATTTCTAGAGAAAATATTTTCCGTTGAAGAGATAATTCCAAAAAGTCATCATCTAACACTAAACATTTTCCCAATTTGACTAGATTCCGTAAGATCTTCTGTTTCTCAAATCCAATCATTCTTGATACTCCCACTACCAACTATAGACTAAAATAGCAATTGCAAGTTTCTACTTTGTGCATAATCTCAATACCTCTTGGACACCACCACCCACCATAGAGAGAGAGAGAGTGGAGTAAACGATCATCTAGAGTGTCTAATAAAAAAAAACATTATAAAAAAACATTTTTATCGACAGAAATGTAATAAAAGAATATATTTTCACTCTCTTTGCGTTAGGTGATTCAATCCATTTTCCTCAATGTGCTTCATAATAGCATTTAATCCATGCTGTAGTCGTGATAAATACATTATATTCACTTTTGCGGCAAAGCATAATTGTTCATCTGACTTAAATTTACTCAATGATATAACGTATCTGCCAAACATCTCATCCCACTCAAATGTTAGTCGGGAATCCTTTCCAATTTCAACTGCTACATTGGGGGCCCTTGTCTTCACAACATCACTGTCGGCTCCTTCGAGGTGTAATAGTGTGAAACAACTCATTTTCACAATATTTGAACGTTTATTTCTCCAATTCGAAATAATATAGACTAATCAAATTCAAATTATTGACTGAGATACTAACTCGGTATCGGGCTTTTTATATCCACGCTCAATGTCAGAGTGAACGAATCACCATACCATGAAAACAGGCACGACTTTTAACTGAAACATGATATTTAACTCCAAAACCATGGTTTCGTGAACAGCACGAATTTTCATGGTAGGCTGAATCCGGTCAGTGTACTGTCTGCTTGTATGGCGGGAGTACTGTCCGCTACTTATCGTTATAGCTAGCTATATGGGAGTACTGTCCGCTACTTATCGTTATAGCTATATGGGGAGATACCCCGCTACTCATCGTTATAGCTATATGGGGGGACACCCCGCTACTTATCGTTATAGCTACACTACTTACTACACATCTATAAATAAATGTAAGGACAGAACGTCCAAGAATATCATAATAGTTGTAACGAGGTAGAAAGAATTTAGCGACATTTTCATAACATATATTAGCACCAATCCAATTAGTGTGAAAGCAACACAAAGCTAAAAATAGGCTTGACGTTTCCGACCAGCACTTTACTTTGCAAATTAAAACACAGCCTGTAAAACCTGGAGGCATAGCTTATGATTTATGATTCAATCTGTCTCGTCCTTGCGTAACCTAACCTGCAAACTTATAACTACAATTAGTCAAAATCCTTATTTTAGGGATTGCACTTCGACTACGATGATCTAGTGAAGCCGAACAGATATCTTATACAAATCATTCAGGCGTTTGCTATGGACCAAGTAATTAATTTGCCATCCTTCTTAATGATACTCGGATAATATGCAACATACCCAGAATACAGCCTCATTAAGCAATTAAACAAAAAAAAAAGTTTTTTTTTAACTGAAAGTAAGGAGCAACATTAACACTCAAAAGAAACAGAAATTATTCCGTATATGAAGGGTTAACCCCTCCTCTATACCTTCCTCTTTACGCTAAAGCTGATAGCACTTTAAAAAAAAAAACTTTCTAGTCTGATTAAACGGCCCCTGTGTTTCAGTAGCCGTACTTAAAAATTGGGACAAACAGTCAAACTGTAGCGTAAAGAGCAAGGTATTTAGGAGTGGGCAACCCTTCATATACAGGATACTTTCTGTTCGTTTTGAGTTTTAATGTTGCTCCTAACTTTCAGAAAAAAATTGTTTTTTATTTAGTTTCTGTTCATTTTTCAAATAATCCAGGTAAAACTGGCTCAGCCTCCATGAAATATACCCCCCCCCCCCTCACAAGACACTCCTCCGCTAAAATTTAATCCAATGTAAAGTAAACCCCCCGTCAAATTTCCTCCCGACAGTTCCATCTTCGCTGATAATCCCCCCCCCCCCAGAAAAATTTCTTGCGAACTATTCAGCCTCAAAAATTATCCTTAGCATTTTCATTTGAAAAAGACTTTAATCTCTAATCAGTTTCTCGATCACTCCGGAAATGCCCCCTTCCGTAGAATTTTTTTCTGGAAATTAAAACACGCAGAAAATAGCCACCGGATAATTCCTCGGGAACATGTCCCGAGTGTCTTCTGGAAAATACTTTGTGAAAAGCAATTACTATGTTTTTAATATTTACCGAGAGCTCAAGCCTATAGGTGTTCTACGGTTCTATCAAACGGTTTAAATTGTTGGAAGCAAAACCCCCGTCCTTACCTTAATGGCAAAAATTAGAATTCGACCATCTTTGACCATATTTAGAAACAGAACCATGGCGTCATCTTCTTGAGGTGAATATGTATCAAATACTCTCTTGGTCATAACACTGCCAGTCGCTTGGTTCAGGATAACAAGATGTATCCCCCTGCCTTTTCCGAATAAACTGTTTTCTAAGATCTGTAAAAGAAGAACTAGCTAAACTTTATCTTACTAAATAAGGGTCTGAGACACAGCAATTTTTGTATCTTTACTATTATTTCCAATTTGTACTTTGGAATCCAAGCTACACAGTACACGCACATATATGAGACCTGGTGAATAAATGATGAGCGGAAAAGGGTTGTCCGAAAAGGGCTGGAGGAAAATAAATTGCATAAAAGAGGTAAGAGAAACGAGCTTTTAACAAAAGACCCATCAGTAATATTGTATTAATACGTCCGACCGAGACCATAGGGTAACATTCCGAGCGGGCCCATAGGCTATCATTCCGAGCGGGCCCATATCCCAATGCGCTATCGGAATTACCAGTCCCTCTACGAGATCAACATTTTTCAGAAATTATTATTCTCGAACTTACAACCCTTGCACTGAGGGCTCTGAGGGGGTTATCATCCTAATAGACCTAATTTCCAGAACGTTCAACTACGTTGAACAAAATGGATATCTCAAAAATTGATTTGATGTGTTTTGGAAAATGGTGGGCGTGAGAGAGGCGTTAGTCGCTATCCAATCACTTTCAACAATTAAAAAAGGCACTAACCCTTTCAATTTCCAATTGAATGAGTCCTTTTGAAGTTTCTACGACAACGCTTTCAATAAAAACTTTATATGCCCCAGGGCATAACTTACAACCCTTGCATTGAGGGCTCTGAAGGGATTATCATTCTAAAAGACCTAATTTCCAGAACTTTCATCTACGTTGAACAAAATGGATATCTCAAAATTTTAATTCGATGCGTTTGGGAAAATGATGGGCGTGAGAGGGGCGTTAGTCCCTATCTAATCACTTTCAACTATTAAAAAAGGCCCTAGCATTTCAATTTCCAATTGAATGAGCCCTTTTGAAGTTTCTAAGACAACGCTTTCAATAAAAACTTGATATGCCCCCAGGGTATAACTTACAACCCTTGCCCTGAGGGCTGTGGGGGGAGGGGTTGTCATCCTTAAAGACCTAATTTCAAAAACTTTCAACTACGTTGAATAAAATGGCTAAAAGGGCTGTGGGGGACTGTCCTCCTCAAAAACATATTTTATATCTGGAAATCAACTACGCTAAACAAAATGGCTACCTCAAAATTTTGATTGGATATGTTCGGGGAAATGATGGGCGTGAGGGGGAGGGGTGGGCTAGTTGCCCTCCAATCACTTTCGACTATTAAAAAGGGTACTAGCCCTTTGAATTTCCAATCGAATGAGCCTGGTGGAGTATTTGTGAAAGGTGGAGTATTTCATTTTTCTTTTTTTTTATTCTTATTTTGGGGGACGGGGGTAAATGCGAATTATATATCG
>JAQQPU010000096.1:100585-112708 GCA_029168905.1 Artemia sp. Kazakhstan ARC1039 | reverse complement strand
TTAAAAAGGGTACTAGCCCTTTGAATTTCCAATCGAATGAGCCTGGTAGAGTATTTGTGAAAGGTGGAGTATTTCATTTCTTTCTTTTATTCTTATTTTGGGGGACGGGGGTAAATGCGAATTATATATCGGGGGAAATAGAGGTTGAGGAAAAAGGATATGAAAAGTGTAATTTAAGGTCAAGATGGAAGGGGTGCCCTAAGGAGGAAGGGCAGTCTCAGATATCGGATGAACCTAAAAGGTATAAGAAAATTGAAATATAGTATACCTCTATTTTTATACCATGGTGTATTTTGGAATGCTCAATCTTTATATAATTTTAATAAATTGAATTTTTTGAAGTTTTTTTTTTATTAAGAAAAGAGAAGGTGACATGAGAAAAATTATGAGGTATTTTTGAAGAAAATTTGAAGGTCACCGAGAGGAGAGGATGTGGTATTAAAAAATAAAAAAACAACGCCTACCCCCGGGCCCTAGGGGGTTGTGCCGACTTTGGAGTTTTGTTATCTGACCTTTCAACTATTTTGAACAAAATGGCAATCTCAAAGTCTTTATCTCCTATATATGGGGAAAAGGGGAGTGGAGGGGCTCCGACCCTGAAAAAGTGAACTAGAACGTTTAGGTCCCAATCAAATGAGCCATCTCTGAAGTTTATACGAGTATCTCATCTAAAAGAACCAAATTTCCCCCAGGGCAAGATTTACAAAACCTGCCCCCAGGCCATGAGGGGTTGTGTCGACCCTTGAGTTTTTGTATATGATCTTTGAACTATTTGCAACAAAATGGCTACCTCAAAAATTTTATCCGATTTATTTGGGGAAAGAAGGGTGTTGGGAAGGGGGCTAGCTTCCCTCCAATCACTTTTGGCTCTTAAAGAGTGAACTAGAACTTCCAGTTTCCAATCAAATGGCCCTCTCTGAAGTTTCTACGAGCATCCCTTCTTAGGAACCTTATATGCCCCAAGGGCATAACTTACAACGCCTGTCCCCGAGTCCTGGGCGGTAAAGTCGACATCGGAGTTCTGTTATCTGACCTTTGAAGTAACTGACCTTTTAACAAAATTTCTATTTCAAAATTTTTATCTGATGCTTTTTTGGAAAAAAAAAGGCTCGGGGGGGGGGGGTAGTTGCCCTCCAATCTCTTTTGACTCTAAGAAAGTGAACTAGAAATTTTAATTTCCAATCAAATGAGCCATCTCTAAAGTTTATACGAGCGTCCCATCTATAAGAACCATATTTGCCCCCAGGGCATAACTTAGAACGCGTGCTCCCGGGCCCTGGACGTTTGTGTTGACATCGGAGTTCTGTTAACTGACCTTTGAAGTAATTTTAACAAAATGTATACTTCAAAATTTTATTCTGATGCAGCTGGGGAAAAAAGGGCTTGGGGGGGGGGTAGTTGCCCTCCGATCTATTTTGACTCTGAAAAAGTGAACTAGAACTTTTAATTTCCAATCAAAAGAGCCCTTTCTGAAGTTTATACGAGCACCCCTTCTATAAGAACCATATTTGCCCCCAGGACATAACTCACAACGCCTGTCCCTTGGCCCTGGGGGTAATGTTAACCCCAGAGTTTTTGTTATATGATCTTTGAACTATTTTTAACAAAATGACTACCTCAAAATTTTTTTTGAATGTATTTTGCGAAAAAAGGCCGTGAAGGGGGCTAGCTGCCCTCTAATCACTTTTGATCCTTAAAATGTGAACTAGAACTGTCAATTTCTAATCAAATGTGCCTTCTCAGAAGTTTATACGAGAATTCCTTCCATATAAACCTTATAAGCCCCAAGGGCATAACTTCCAACGCCTGCCCGCGGGCCCTGGGCTGTTGTGACAACATCGGAGTTTAGTTATCTGACCTTTGAACTAATTTTCACAAAATGTTTATCTCAAAATTTTTATCTGATGCATTTGGCAAAAAAGGGCTTGGGGGGTAGTTACCCTCCGATCTCTTTTGACTCTGAAAATGTGAACTAGAAACTTTCAATTTCCAATAAAACGAGTCCTTTCTGAAGTTTTTACGAGCATTACTTCTATAAAAACCATATTTGCCTCCAGGGCATAACTTACAGCGCCTGCCCCATGACTCTGGGGGGTTGTGTTATCCCCAGAGTTCTTATTATACGATCTTTGAACTATTGTTAATGTTTGAACTATTTTTAACAAAATGGCTATCTCAAAATTTTTATCGGATGGGTTTGGGAAAAAAAACGTGGTTGGGGGGGGGGGGGCTAATAACACTTCGATATATTTTGACTCTTTAAAAGTGAACTAAAACTTCCAATTTTCAATCAAATGAGCGCTCTCTCAATTTTATACGAGTACCCCTTCTATAAGAACTATATATGCCCACAGGGCATAACTTACAACGCCTGTCCACTGGCCCTGGGGGTTAAGTCGATCCCGGAGTTTTAGCATCTGATGTTTAAACTATTTTTAACAAAGTGGTCATCTCAACATTTCTATCAAATGGGTTAAGGAATGGAGGAATGTCGGGGGAAAAGGAATGGAGGGAGGAGGGGATAGTTGACCTCCAATCTCTTTTGACACTGAAAATGTGAACTAGAACTTTTAATTTCCAATCAAAGGAGCCCTCTCTGAAGTTTATACGCACATCTCTTCTTTAAGACCCGTACTTGCCCCTAGGGCATAATTTACAACGCCTAAAACCGGGCCCTGGGGGGTTGTGTCGACACCGGATTATTTTATCTGACCTTTGAACTATTTCTAATAGAATGGTCATCTCAAAATTTTTATCGGATGGGTTTGGGGAAAAATGAGTGGGGGAGGGGGCTAGTTGCCCTCCAATCAATTTGACTCTTAGAAATTGAACTAGAACTTTAAATTTCCAATCAATTAAGCCCTCTCCGAAGTTTATACGAGCATCCCTTCCATAAGAACCATATATACCCCCAGGGCATAACTTACGACGCCCGCCCCCAGGCCCTGGGAGGGGGAGGGGGGTGTCGAGACCGGAGTTATTGTTGAAGTATAATGGCTATCTAAACAATTTTATTGGATGGACTTGGGGAAAAGGGTGAGCATCCCTTCCATAAGAACCTATACGTGCCCCCAGGGCATAACTTACAACGATTGCCCCTGGACCCTGGGGAGTTGTGCCGACACCAGAGTATTTGTTATCTAACCTTTTAACTATTCTTAACAAAATAGCTATCGCAAAATTTTTATCCGATGCATTTGGGGGAAAAGGGCGTGAGGGGGAGGGGGGGGCTAGTTGCCCTCCAATCTCTTTTGACTGTTAAAATGTGAACAAGAACTTTCAATTTCCAAACAAATTAGCTCTCTCTGAAGTATATACGAGCATCCATTCCGTAAGAACCACATATGCCCCAGGGCATAGCTTACAACGACTGCCCCGGGCCCTGGGGGGTTGTGTTGACACAGGAAATTTCGTTAAGTGATCCTTGAACTATTTTTTAACAAAATGGCTATCTCAAACTTTTTATCTGCTGCATTTGGTGAAAAAAGGGAGAGGGGAGGCTACCTGCCCTCCGATCACTTTTTATTCTTAAAAAGTGAACTACAACTTTCAATTTCCAATCAA
The DNA here is from genome assembly GCA_029168905.1 of Artemia sp. Kazakhstan ARC1039. NCBI lineage: Eukaryota > Metazoa > Arthropoda > Branchiopoda > Anostraca > Artemiidae > Artemia > Artemia sp. Kazakhstan ARC1039. The sequence continues at coordinate 109,144 of JAQQPU010000096.1, read as the reverse complement.
ACGAGCCCTCTCTGAAGTTTATACGAGCATCCCTTCTTAGGAACCTTATATGCTCCAAGGGCATAACTTACAACGCCTGTCCCCGGGCCCTGGGCGGTTTTGTCGACATCGGAGTTCTGTTGTCTGACCTTTGAAATAATTTTAACAAAATTTCTATTTCAAAATTTTTATCTGATACATTTTGGAAAAAACGCTCAAGGGGGTTAGTTGGCCTCCGATCTCTTTTGACTCTAAAAAAGTGAACTAGAACTTTTAATTTCCAATCAAATGAGCCATCTCTGAAATTTATATGAGCATCCCATCTATAAGAACCATATCTGCCCCCAGGGTATAACTTAGAACGCCTGTTCCCGGGCTCTGGGGAGTTGTGTCGAGCCCGGAGTTTTTTTTATATGATTTTTGAACTATTTTTAACAAAATGGCGACCTCAAAATTTTAAAAGGTGTATTTGGGTAGAGAAGGGTGTTGAGGGGGGGGGCTAGATTCCCTCCAATCACTTTTGACTCTTAAAAAGTGAACTAGAACTTTCAGTTTTCAATCAAAGTAGCCCTCTCAGAAGTTTATACGAGCATGCCTCCCATATAAACCTTATATGCCCGAAGGGCATAACTTACAACGCGTGTTCCCAAGCCCTGGACGTTAGTGTCGACATTGGAGTTCTGTTAATTGACCTTTGAAGTAATTTTAACAAAATGTCTACTTCAAAATTTTTATCTGATACAGTTGGGGAAAAAAGGGCTTGGAGGGTTAGTTGCCCTCCGATCTATTTTGACTCTGAAAAAGTGAAATAGAACTTTTAATTTCCAATCAAAAGAGCCCTTCCTGAAGTTTATACGAGCATCCATTCTATAAGAACCATATTTGCCCCCATGGCATAACTTACAACGCCTGTCCCTTGGCCCTGGGGGTTGTGTTAACCCCAGAGTTTTTGTTATATGATCGTTGAACTATTTTTAACAAAATAGCAACTTCTAAATTTTTGTCGAATGTATTTTGGGCAAAAAAGGCATAGGGGGGGGGGCGAGCCGCCCACCAATCACTTTTGATCCTTAAAAAGTGATCTGAACTAGATCCCTTCCATATGAACCTTATATACCCTCAAGGCATAACTTCCAGCGCCTGCCCTCGGGCCCTTGGTGGTTGTGACAACACCAGAGTTTTCTTTTCTGACCTTTGAACTAATTTTCACAAAATGTTTATCTAAAAAAATTTATCTGATGCATTTGGGGAAAAGGGGCTTGGGGGTAGTTGCCCTCCGATCTCTTTTGAGTCTCAAAATGTGAACTAAAAACTTTTGATTTCCAATCAAATGAGCCCTTTCTGAAGTTTATACGAGCATTCCTTCTATAAGAACCATATTTGCCCCCAGGGCATAACTTACAACAACTGTCCCATGACCCTGGGGGGTTGTGTCATCCCCGGAGTTTTTATTATAAGATCTTTGAACTATTTTTAACAAAATGGCTAATTCAAAAATTTGTATCCGAAGTAATTGGGGAAAAAAGGGCGTGGGGGGTTAGCTGCCCTTCGATCACTTTTGACTCTTAAGTGAACTAGAACTTTCATTATCCAATCAAATGAGCCATCTCTGAAGTTTATACGAGCATCCCTTCCATAAGAACCTTCTATACCCCCCGGGCATAACTTACAACGCCCTGGGCGGTTTTGTTGACGTCGGAATCTTGTCATGTGACCTTTGAAATATTTTTAAGAAAATGCCTATCTCAAAATTTTTATCTGAAGCATTTGGGGGAAAAAGGCGTAGGGGGGGGGAGGGGCTAGTTGTCCTCCGATCTCTTTTGACTCTGAGAGAGTGAACTAGAACTTTTAATTTCCAATCAAATTAGCCCTCTCTGAAGTTTATACAAGCATCCCTTCTATAAGAACCATATTTGCCCCCAGAGCATAACTTGCAACGCCTGCCCCTGGGCCCTAGAGGGTTGTGTCAACCCTACAGTTCTTGTGATATGATCTTTATTTTTTAACAAAATGGCTACCTCAAAATTTGTATCGGATGTATTTGGGGAAAAAGGGCGTGGGGGGCTAGTTGTCCCCCACTAGAAATCTCAATTTTCAATCGAATGATCACACTTTGACGTTTATACGACGACCCCTTCCATATGAAGTACCTCTGGGAAAAAAATAAATAAATAGTAAAACATAGGAGCCGTACGGCCTTTACTATAGGCAAAGCTATAGTGTTGCCTCTGATAAATAGTCCCTCGTATCAATGTCAAAATACATCTGACTGTAGAATGCATCTGTCCCTTGAATAAATAATAATAATTCCCTAATGGTTCAAGAACAATAAATTTCAAAAATAATATATCTTTTTTATTTAGAAATAAAAGGCACTACAAAAAAAATTAATTCAAAATAATAATACATGTTTATTTACAATAAAATGCACTACAAAAAGCACCTATTACAAAATAATACTTAGAAAGGCCACCCTCCCCCACCCCCCGGAGGGGCACGGCGGCAAGTGGCAGCTGTCAGCCAAAGTCCGGCACCCCCCCCCCGGGTCGGCCGCAGGAGCGGGGCCAAAAACAATTTTCATTTACGGAAAACACTCACATATGACTAACTTGTTAATAATAAAAAAAAACACTACTGAGTTAGGGAAAAAAGGACACCCCTGCCATCTATATAAAGAAAAGGATCCCACCCACCATCATCTGCTATTCAATTTATTTCCCGATCAAGATGACGTCTACAGTCTTGAAATACACCTCGGTCAGTAGTTAGACAATGTCCATGGGGTAGCAACTTCACACCATCCGCACACATACAGACTTTATCTTATACGAATGACGTGGCATTTTTTTCACTATTACTGTGTAGTTTTTAAATATTAAAGATAGAATCGCCATTACTTTCGCTCTTGGAACTAAACTGCTTTCCACAGTTTCTATATACACTCATATGGAAATTTTGATTCACATAGTACCTAAGCACCCCCTCGCAGACTTTTGCACACAGTACACCTTCGGACCTGCAAGCACACCATTGAAAATCACGTCACTCCAAGTCTCGGGTTTTGACATTAATGATTTATTTGGAGCCTGGCGCTTCACTAGCTGCTGGTAAATGGTTTCGTCCTGGTTGGTAAAGTCCATTCGAGAGCTAATGTGCATACCTTTTTCCAAATCTTTTAATTAACGTTTTAACAAAAGCGAATCGGTATCGAACTTGTCCCCCCGCCCCAGCCATTGGCGCCTACACACATCGTAAAAGAATGACAACATGAGTTTTTTTTTAAATATCTGTTATTGAGCTGCCACCACAAATATTTTATTTAATATAATGTTTCTTTTTTTTCTATACAAGAGGACCATATTGGAGTCTATGATGTGAAGTTTGGATCGGCAACGATTCGAACACATTCCTTTGGGTCGGTCACTACGTCACAACGACTTCGATTGTTAACATTCTCGCATATTTTACCGAAGGCCGAATTTAAAGTGAGTTTAAAGATTTCTTTTTCACCTTCGTTATCGCTTCTGAACGCTTACAGACAAAAATGTCAATAAACGTTTTCAAATAGGTTTTTTGGTCGAATTGAAGGGCTCTATGTATGTTTGTGACATTGAAACCGTCCGCTAACATCCACCGCAAAAGAACGTGATATAAAATATTCTCTGTCGGATGAAGGTCGGCTATACGGTTTTGTTTTGAAGGTTTCCAGTGCACACCCCCATCCTCTACCAAAGAAATATCATATGGACTCAAAGAATCCTTAGTCACCGGTCTGTTAATGCACGAAAACATAAAATTCTTTACCAAGTCATAAGCTCCATCGGTATTTCACCATCAATTAAAAAAAAAATCTTTGCGGTCCATTCTCCTCAACACTGGCAATGTTCGGGAGGTTTGAAGCACCGGATCGTTAAGCCATTTGTAATTACCACACGACGAAGAGTAGTGAGACATTGGAAACGCACAAAGGGAGTTCATATAAATAACCTGCATCCGACTTTACACCGGTGTCCATTCTAGTCGGGTCAGTTTTAAGGAAACGATCTCCATGGAAAACATAACCTCTCCTCATTGATCTCTCTACAAATAGATGTTGATCCACGTCTGTGATCATGTCTATTTTCTCTTTACTGTTTTTAAGAATTACATCCATCACCAGATGAGGAGTGGAAAAATAATAACCCAAATCCAACCCAAATTCCCCATAGATTTCGTCCCTGTTCCCTTTTAATTTCCAATCGACTGAGCCCTTTTTGATGTTTCTATGACAAAACTTTCAATAAAAACCTTACATACCCCCAGGGCATAACTTATAACCCTTGCCCTGAAGACTGTGGGGGGAGTTTCCTGCTCAAAGATATAATTTCCAAAACTTTCAACTACATTGAACAGTATGGCTATCTAAAAATTTTGATTGGATATGTATGGGGAAATGGTGGGCGTGGAAGGGGTGTTAGTTGCCTTCCAATCACTTTCGACTATTAAAAAGGGCACTGGCCATTTCAATTTCCAATCGAATGAGCCCATTTTGAAGTTTCTACGACAACGCTTTCTATGAAAACCTTATATGCCCCAAGGGCATAACTTATAACCCTTACCCTGAGGGCTGTGGGGGGGGGGAGGGGTGTGTCATCCTCAAAGACCTAATTTTCAGAACCTTCAACTTCGTTGAACAAAATGGATATCTCAAAATTTTGACTGGATGTGTTTGGGAAAAAGGTGGGCGTGAGAGGGGGTTAGATGCCCTCCAATCATTTCCTACTATTAAAAAGGGCATTAGCCCTTTGAATTTCCAATCGAATGAGCTATTTTTGAAGTTTCTACGACAACACTTTCTATAAAAACCTTATATACCCCCAGGGCATAACTTACAACCCTTACCCTGAGGGTTGTGGGGGAGTGTCCTCCTCAAAAAAATAAATTTCTATCTGAAAATCAGCTACGCTGAACAAAATGGCTGTCTCAAAACTTTGATTGGATGTGTTTGGGGAAATGGTGGGCATAGAAGGGGTGTTAGTTGCCTTCCAATCACTTTCGACTATTAAAAAGGGCGCAAGCCACTCCAATTTCTAATCGAATGAGCCCTTTTCGAAGTTTCTACAACTGCTTCGATACAAAGTGCCCTAGTCTAAAGAAAATAAATAAATAAATAATACATTGTGCCAACATCGTTCTTTATTTAGGCAGCGTTATTGCGCTGCCTATGATTAGCCATGTCTTGATGCCTACTGCAAAATATTTTATTTTCAATTTGATTTCAACGAAGAGCAAAGCTCTCGTTCTGCGATGTGTCAGCATAGAACATGTCAATGTTCTATGCTGACACAGCATAGAACATAACATAGAAGATAAGATAAAATTAACACCTCAAAGTAAAACTTCCTCAGAAAGTAATAAGAGCAAATCAAGAGAACATACATTTAAAGGAAAAAAACAGGAATAAAGAGAAGAAGCCATCTCAGCGCGAATATAAATCAATTCAATTTTAAAATTAAATCTATAATTCGTGAGCCCCACATCCCGACAAGAATTAATCTTCAAAACGTTTTGGACACTTCAAAGCCAATATCCTGGATCGTACGTAAGGACCGTAAGTGAGCCGCAAATGTGTTTAGGTAAACTATAGGACAATGATTAAGATAGGATTCAACCAGGGAATGATATAAGATTTTGAGAACGGGGAAAGGAAAAAAATTTAATCTATAAAGGCAGCCCAAATTATGAGCAAGTTTCAACCGCAAATAATCAGAATACTTACAAAAACCCATCATCTCATCGATAATAATCCCAAGGTACCTGAATGACTCCACCCTTTTTATTTTGTTTTGCCCTGATATCAGCTCATCTATTCTGATCTTACCTAGTGCCTGCTTTGAGAACCCAAACAGCTTTGAGCTTGGTTTTTGTTAAATTTGAGCCAAATAGTTAGAAAGAAACCATATTTTAAGAGAATTCACTGCTATAATCAGAATTTCAACCAACAAGGACGAAGTAGTAGTTTTTTCTGTCACTGCAGTGTCATCAGCAACAACTACTGCCAAAAATGTAAGTATTAGGAGGATTAAGAGGTTACATTAGGAGGTAAGCATCTTGATAAGTCATCAATATAGATTAGGAATAATAATGATCCAAGTAATGAACCCTGTGGGACACCAATGTCATCAAGAGATATAAGGCCCGATACGTGACTATTTACATTCACGTGAATTTTTCGGCAATGCAAGTAAGATTTTAGTAATTCTAACCCTTTACATCGAATTCCTGCATTACCGATCTTTTGAAGTAGAATTATGTGATTAAAAATGTCAAAAGCCTTTTCATGTCACACAAAAGAGTACTTGCTTGATTTTATCATTTAGAGAGTCATTGATACTGAGTAAAAGTGTGGCAATAGCTTGTTACATTGAATGACCAGACTTGGATCCAAATTGACTCTTAGAAAATATTATTATTTTTTTTTATCAAAGTATAAAACAATTCTTTTTGAATTATTTGTAGCTGAAAAATCAGTTGATCTACTTTTTGGTAAAACGAGAAAGGTATTGAATGTGTTTATTGAGTGAGTATATTTCAGTCACTTGACATTAAATAATACTAAAACTAATTACACTTTAGTTTCTTCTAATTAGTAGTATTGTAAAAAATTTAGATTTGATAATAAACGTAAACAATATAAAGAATACAGGTGACAAAGTATTTGTGCTTTATGTTTGATGAAAATCTATCATGGAAAGCTCATTCAAATATAATAGCGTTGAATTTGTCAAGTTTTTCCCCTATTTTGGATTTTAGCTCCGTAAAATCACGTTGTCTCGAATTTTTATTTGCACTTCAGTGCATTGGATTAAAAACGCTTCTTGACCACTAAGGTCCTTGCGTTGGCCCTGCAGTGTGCCGCTACATCTGTGTTTTAACCCTGGTCCCCGTATTACCAAGCTGATATCAAACCCACTGCATTATCATACGGCTCGAGAATTTTTAGACCATCAACAAATTGCTTTTTAAACAGTCTATTCTCAACACAAGAATTAGTAACACTATCAGCAGGAGTCACAAAAAAACGCCTTATATAATAGCCTGGAGGAGCTAACAAAAACTAAGCTGACCCAAATTACTAAAACCATTCTAAGTTAGCTTACACAGGGTATGCCTGTTATATGTTTGTATCATACGCATCAGTGGATATCTTTGTTCTCTGAACTACAAAGTTCATGAGACGGCTCTAAAAAGTAAAACAAAAAAGTAAATGTTTTCTTTTTCTTTGTTCTTTAAGCTATGAAGTTCATGAGACGACCTTCAAAAGTAATACGAAAAAGCAAATTTTTTCTTTCAGGAGAAATTACTATTCTTACTTATATATATTTTTGGAAATTCGTGATCTTAACTAGTTTCTTTTTTTTAGTTTAAGTGCCTTTCGGAACTTACCTGAGTTCCATCAACTACCACTGAGACTTTACTTTGACTAGAAAAAACTTCAACTGACACTTCAGGATGATCCCCAGGGAAATACTGACCATCATGCAATAGGCCGTCTAAAATTAAAGCAATGTTATCGGCACATTCCTACCTATATAACCGTAATGACAATTCACTAACTGCAGCTACATTGAAAGAGACACTAGGAGTGTCTATCAGATTCTGGCATTGCATATTCGACAAGCACAACTGAACACAAATGGTTTTTGCGTTGGATAAAACACATAAACAAACATATGTGCAATTATGCTTCGAAGTTTTATAGAAGAAGTAAGTGAACTTGTAATGCAAAATATAACATCATTAGAATTCGATCCAGTAGCTTCTAAAAAATAGCTAAGTAGGTGCCTGTAAAAACTCACTCGTTCCACTGTACTTTGATACTCAACCCAGCTATATAGGCAAAACATTCCATCACGATAGATTTCCACAATAAGTTTCTACGTTATAACTTTTTTGTTGTATAATAGGCCAATCGAATTTTATTATCATATATCTAAATCAATCAAGGGACACATTTCCAAAAAAATTCTATGATTGTTAAATAAAAAGGACAAAATTTCAATTGTTCACTACACTTTTGTGGACTTGTATTCATCAAAATTGTATTCTGGACTCAATTGTTCAATCTTCTATATTTACACTTACTAAAGGGGATATAGTCCAGGACTTTTAGCTCAAAAAAGTGTCGAACCCGGACAAAATTGCAATATAAACGAAAATGGTACCAAAATGATCAGAAAAAAAATCTGTACAACATACTAAAAGTCCCCATAAATCCGAGTGGGGCGAGTACCCGAAAAACAGGGGAAAAGGGGGAAATGCGGGGGAAAATGGGAAAAATGCCGAACATGCCCAGAAAATAGTTTAAAGTGAGTTTTCTGAGGTTTTCACATACGCTGATTACGAAATTGACATCTAAAATTCAGTATAGAAAAAGAGTGCTACGGAAAACGGGGGAACAGGGGAAAGAGGGGAGAAAAGAGAAGAATACAGGGTAGGGGTAGAAAGCGGTTTGAAAGATATTTTCTGGGGTATTCCTATCTGGTGATTACGAAATTCAGAACTAAAATGATATAAAAAAATTGATTAACATAAAACGGG
>JAQQPU010000096.1:64140-90794 GCA_029168905.1 Artemia sp. Kazakhstan ARC1039 | reverse complement strand
AAAAAAAACAAAATTAAAAGTCAGAGAACAATCGCACAAGCATAGTAATAAACCAAACTATCACAGTGTATGCATAACAAGCAAAAAAGACATAACAAACAAAAAAGTGAGGAATTTCAGAGTGATTACCATTCAATTTTCATTTTTTTTAAGAGCCAGTTGAAATGGATCAAGCTGTTTCAGTAATTACAGATAGAATTAATGAGAGCATTAAGCTTTATCTCAGGATAGAAAACATCTGGCCAGGAAAGATGGGGGTTTTTGCGAATAGGAACGTAGGCAGAAAACGGAACAGGTATTTAGGGTTTTCAGGTTACTTAAAGCAACAGACCCTTTGGATCAGGAAACGAATTTGCGCAGGCTGGCTGAATACAGGAAATTAAGGTCAGATTATAAGAGGGTTAAAAGAGTTAAAAAGAGAGAGAAGCAATTGAAGATTAATGAGGAAATTAAGAGAGCTTATGGTGTCAATAAACCTAGAGAGCTTTGGTTGGTCCAGGGCCTGGGAATAAGAGGAGATGTCCCACCAGCTGAGATGTGACCAGATTACTCTGAAAATGGGGAGTCAGAATATGTCAGGGTGAATGAGTCGAATGGTTCAGAAGATAGAGAGTTAGGTCTAAGGACAATAACATATCCTTTAAGACAGAGTGGTTACGATAATTAGGCCTGTATCTCAACAAGAAATCGGGGATCAGTTGAAAAAGATGAATGGTAATTCAGGTCCAGGAAAAGATGGTATATCTACAAAGGCCCTGAAAGGACAACTTTAATACCCATGCTGGCCGCAATGCCTCTTTTTAAGAAAGGTAATAGGAAGTTATATGAAAACTTTAGGTCTGTCTTTATGGGAAGTGTGGTAAGTAAATTGTTTTGTAAGATTCTGGAATTTAGGCTAAGAGATTGGTCAGATAAGGAGGAAATACTTGGCCCAATGCAAGCAGGATTAAGATCGACATTCAGCACTGTTGACCTTATTTTTACTTTGGTATACTGAAAAGGAAATATGTTAGAATGGTCGGCTATTCGTAGCCTTCTTAGACCTAAAAAGTTCTTTTGACTCGTTAAATAGGAGGTTTTTAATTGAAATGTCTGTTAGAAATAGGCTTGTCGTCTTGTTTTGTAGTAATAATAGCAGATATGTATTGGAGGTGAAATTCGTTGTGAAGGTTATGGGAAATATTTCTAGACTGGTTATGTCTCATGTGGGTGTAAAACAAGGATGTACTTTATTTCCTAAGCTTTGTTCCTTCTTTTTTAATGATTTAGATAGTTTTATGAAAAGTAATGCAGCCCCTTATGTATCTTAGGATTTGTTTAGGCTATCATGTCTGTTATTTGCGGATGACCTAGGTTTAGTGGCTGATAGTAGAGATAATCTTCAGAAGCAATTATATTTGATGAAAAAATATTTAGAAAAGAAGGATTTAGAGTTGAACACTAAGAAGTCAGAAGTATTAGCATTTAGGAGCAAAGGGGATGTTGATTTCAAGGTTGATTTTAATTTTGGAGGAACAATGTTAGAGGTTAAAGAAGAATTAGTTTATTTGGGTATTAAGGTTAGTGCATTAACGGGGATGTCTAGGCATGTAGAAAATTGTAATTTAAAGGGGATATGCTAATAAGTATGCTTTTGAGAAGTAATTTAGGTTAGCTAACTACATGAGGATCAAGGAAAGAGTTTCCAGACAAAAGTAGCTTCTAGTCTACATTGGAGTTTGACTAAAGCAGCTAAGCTAGAAGCAGTTCAGCTAAGATAATTTAAGAGAATTTTAGGCTTTAAATATTCATTTAGTTCAGTGGTACTGAAAGACGATTTGGGGCTTTTCACTTTAACGAGTGTTAGATTGGTTAGAATGGTGAAATTCTGGGAGAAAATAATTAGGCTACCTGGAGTTCAGCTTCTTAAATCAGCTTATTTGGAGAGCTTGAAGGACGGTAGACGTGATTTGTGGCCAAATCAGGTAAAAAAAAAAATACTGAACCTTTGTGGCCTTTCGGAGATGTGGAATGAAGGAAAAGGCCCAATGGGTGAAAGCGTTTCAGTATGAAAGGAAGTATAGCGAACCCTAAATGACCAAGAAATCCAAGTGTGGCAAGCTCACAAGGACCAATCTATGTCTTTGATATTTTAGTCCCAAGCTAAAGAGTGTTGGGGGAGAAGGTATATTTTGAATTTGGGTTGAATAAAGAGGATTTCAAGAATTTGTTGTTGGTAAGAGGGGATAGTTTGGATTTAGGTGAGAGAAGAAAATTTTTGGGAAAGTTTAGGCTGGCGGCTGGCCCCTATTTTGCCCTATGTGCGGTTGTGTGAATGAGAATTTAGTTCACTGTGTATTTGAGCGTGAAGAGCTATCTGAGTTACGGAATGAATGTTTTGGACGAGTGTTTGGGAGTGAATGTTGGTTAATTGAACAGATCGGTGAAAGGAATGCATGTGCTATTAAACAGTTGTGTAAGTTTCTTTGTTTAGGGATTAAACATAGGGAGTTATGACTTAGGGGTAGCTTGTAATGGTTTTTATGATTTGAATTTTATTATGATTAGTGTTTGTTGGTTAAAATGTCCTTAGTGTGTTTGGTGTGTCTGGTGTGTTGATGACCCTGGTGTGTTTCTTTTTTGTCTTTGTTGTTCTTTTTTTTTATTTATATTAACTAAATTTGTGTTTTGTTCCTTAGCTTTGTTTGTAGACTGTATTCTGTGTTACTATGGCCTGCAGACTTTTAGCAATAAACCATATCTTATCATAACATTAATTTAAAAAAAAAAATATTTCCAAAAAATCAGTGTTTCAAAGAAAAGTAAAGAACTCCTTTAAACAAAAAAATGAGCAAAAATAAAATCAAGTAATCTACCAAGCGTGAAACTACCACAAATCAGCATCGATAAATAAATGAAACCCAAAACGAACAGAAATTACTATAAATAACCGATTCAAACTCAAAACGAGCAGAAATTAACATAAGTTGGGCTCAAAACCCCTATGCCTTCCCAAGGCCAGAACATAATTTGCACTTTACTGAAAAAAAAATATATAAATGATTTTACTTTTATAACTTTAATAAACCAAATAATATTAACATTTTGATTACTAAACATCAGTGTATATATATTAAACTGACAATGCACATTCATTTGTATTTTTTTCAGTAAAGTACAAATTATGTTCTGGCCTTGGGAAGGCATAGGGGTTTTGAGCCCAACTTATGTTAATTTCTACTCGTTTTAAATTGGAATCGGTTATTTATAGTAATTTCTGTTCGTTTTGGGTTTCATTTATTTATCGATGCTGATTTGTGGTAGTTTCACGCTTGGTAGATTATTTGATTTTATTTTTGCTCTTTTCTTATTTAATGGAGTTCTTTACTTTTCTTTGAAAAACTTGTTTTGTGGAAAAAGTTTTTTTAATTAATTTCTGTTCGTTTTATATTGACATAGTCTTTTCAGGGAAAAAGAAAATAATACTTTAAATCTTTTTGTTTTTAAGAATTTATAGTTTGGCCTGCTATTTGTATGCTGGAGAAAAATTATCAGCAATTTTTAACAGAATACATTATTTTAAAATCTGGACACAAATAGTAGTGTTTAATTTAGTTTCATACGTCCTCTAGTTGACCTGAAATGGAAAACTTGATACCATTCGCAAAAAAAATCTGTTTACTTTCTTTGATAGCTTGGATACACTTACGCTATTTTGAGTTGGTTAAATTTCAAGAGCAGAAATAGCCCCAAAAGTTTGAACATAATACCCTCAGTCATTCTTGGGATACTGCTGAGATGCCTTATTGGGAATTAGCATTAACACAGGCATTTTGATTTAATCTTAAGGCAACATTTAGTCTTTAAACATAAAGGCAAATGGGAGGTTGGGCGTGGGAGGGGGATTAGTAAATCTACTATCAATTTCGACTATTAAAAAGGTCATCAGCCCTTTCTATTTTAAATCGAATGAGCCCTTTTCGAAGTTCCTACGACAACTCCTTCAATACAAAGTGCCCTGATCTAAACAACAACAACAAAAAAAATAATACATTATACACAAATCGATCTTCACTATAAAATGTCAAGCCTTCCAATCACTTTCGACTATTAAAAAGGGTACTAGGCCTTTTGATTTCCAATCGAATGAGCTTTTTTTGAGTTTCTACGACAAAGCTTTTTATAAACACCTTATATGCCCCAGGGCAAAAATTACAATCCTTACCCTAAGGGCTGTGAGGGTGGTTGTCATCATCTAAGACCTAGTTTCCAGAACTTTCAACTACGGTAAACAAAATGGCTATCTCAAATTTTGATTGGATTTGTCTGGGAAAATGGTGGGCGTGAGAGGGACTTAATTTGCTCTCCAATCACTACCAACTATTAAAAAAGGCACTAGCTCTTTCAATTTCCAATCAAATGAGCCCTTTGAAGTATCTAAGACAACGCTTTCAATAAAAACCTTATATAAACCCAGGGCATAACTTACAACCCTTGCCCTGAGGGCTGGGGGGGGTGTCATCCTCAAAGACCTAGTTTCTAGCACTTTCTGAAACGTTGAACAAAATGGTTATCTGAACATTTTGATGGATGTGTTTGGGGGAATAGTGGGCGTGAGAGGGGAATTAGTTACCCTCCAATCACTTTAAACTATTAAAAAGGGCAATAGCCCTCTCAATTTCCAATTGAATGAGCCCATTTTACAGTTTTTCCAACAACTCTATGTATAAAAACCTTAAACGCCCCCAGGGCATAACCTAAAACCTTTGCCCTCTCTGGGGGTCGGTCATCATTTAATACATAATTTCCACAACTTTCAACAACGTTGAACAAAATGGCTATCTCTAAACTTTGATTGAATGTGTTTGGAAAAATGGTCGGCGTGATGGGGGGGGGGTAATTACTCTCCACTCCCTTTCAACTATTAAATAGGGCAATTTCAATTTCCAATCAAATGACCGCTTTTTGAAATTTCTACAACAACTTTCTATATAAACCTTATATGCCCCCAGGGCATAACTTACAACCCTTGTACTGAGGGCTCTGCCTAAAAGACATAATGTCCAGAGCTTTCGAGTACGTTGAACAAAATGGATATCTCAAAATTTTGATTGGATGTGTTTGGGGAAATGGTGTGCACGAGAGGGGGGTTAGTTGCCCTTCAATCACTTTCGACAATGAAAAGGACACTAACCCTTTCAATTTCCAATTGAATGAGCCCTTTTTGAAGTTTCGACAACATTGCTTTCTATAAAAAACCTTATTTGCCCCCAGGGCATAACTTACGACCCTTGCCCTGAGGGCTGTGGGAGTGGAAGGGTTGTCATCCTTAAAGACCTAATTTCCAAAACTTTCTACCACGTTGAATAAAATGGCTGTCTAAAAATTTTTATTGGTTGTGTTTGGGGAAAAGGTGGGCGTGAGAGGGGGGTTAGTTGCCCTCAAACCACTTTCGAGACTATTAAAAAGTGCACTAGCCCTTTGAATTTCCAATCGATTGAGCCTTTTTTGAAGTTTCTACAACAAAACTTTCTATAAAAACCTTATATGCCCCCAGGGCATAACTTATAACCCTTGCCCTGAGGGATATAGGGGAGTGCCATCATCAAAAACTTAATTTCTATCTAGAAATCAAGTATGCTAAACAAAATGGCTGTCTAAAAATTTTGATTGGATGTGTTTGGGGAAAAGGTGGGCGTGAGAGCAGGATTACTCGAATCACTTTCGACTATTAAAAAGGGCACTAGATCTTTGAATTTCCAATCTAATGAGCCCTTTATCAAGTTTCTACAACAAAGATTTCAATAAAACTTATATGCCCCCAGGGCAGAACTTATAACCCTTGCCCTGAAGACTGTGGGGGGAGTGTCCTACTCAAAGGTATAATTTCCTGAACTTTAAACTGTGTGGAACAAAAAGGCTATCTCAAAATATTGATTGGATGAGTTTGGGGAAATGTTGGGCGTGGAAGGGGTGTTAGTTGCCTTCCAATCACTTTCGACTATTAAAAAGAGCACTAGTTATTTCAATTTCCAATTGAACGAGCCCTTTTTGAAATTTCTATGACAACGCGTTCTATAAAAACCTTGTATACCCCCAGGGCATAACTTACCACCCTTGCCCTGAGGGCTGTGGGGGGGGTTGTCATCCTCAAAGACCTAATTTTCAGAATTTTCAACTATGTTGAAAAAAATGGCAATCTTCAAATTTTGATTGGATGTGTTTGGGGTAAAGGTGGGCGTGAGAGGGGGGTTAGTTGCCCTTCAATCACTTTCGACTATTAAAGAGGGCACTAGCCCTTTGAACTTCCAATCAAATGAGCCTTTTTTGAAGTTTCTACAACAATGCTTTCTATAAAAATCTTATATGCCCCCAGGGCATAACTTACAACCCTTGTCCTGAGGGCTGTAGGGGAGTGTCCTCCTCAAAAACATAATTTCTATCTGGAAATCAACTAAGCTGAACAAAATGGCTATCTCAGAAGTTTGATTGGATGTGTTTTGGGAAATGGTGGGTTTGGAAGGGGTGTTAGTTGCCTTCCATTCACTTTCAACTATTAAAAAGGGCACAAGCCACTCCAATTTCCAATTGAATGAGCCCTTTTCGAAATTTCTACAACAACTTGTTTGATACGAAGTGCCCTGGTGTAAAGGAAAAAAAAATAATAAATAATACATTGTGCCAACATAGGTCTTATATGCCCCCAGGGCATAACTTAAAACCCTTTCCCTGAAGAATGTGGGGGAGTGGCCTCCTCAAAAACATATTTTCTATCTGGAAATTCACCATGCTGAAGAAAATGGCCATTTCAGAATTTTGATTGGATGTGTTTTGGGAAATGGTGGGCTTGGAAGCAGTGTTAGTTGCCTTCCAATCACTTTCAACTATGAAAAAGGGCACAAGCCACTCCAATTTCCAATTGAATGAGCCCTTTTCAAACTTTCAACTTCTTTGATATTAAGTACCCTGGTCTAAAGGGAAAAAATAATAAACAATACATTGGGCCAACATTGTTCTTATATTCCCCCAGGGCATAACTTAAAACCCTTGCCCTGAGGGTTGTGGGGGAGTGACCTCCTCAAAAACATATTTTCTATCTGGAAATTAACTATGCTGAACAAAATGGCTACCTCAAAATTTTGATTGGATGTCTTTGGGGGAATGGTGGACGTGGGGGGGGGGAGTGCTAGTTGCCCTACAATTACTTTTGACTATTAAAGAGGGCACTAACCACTCCAATTTCCAATCGAATCAGCCCTTTTCGAAGTTTCTACAAAAACTCTTTCAATACGAAGTGCCCTGGTCTAAAACCAAGAACAAAAATATGAATAAATAATACATTGTGCCAACATTGTTCTTTACTTAGGCAGCGCAATATGATTTGCACTGCCTATGATTTTCTGTTGTGTCACCATAACTAATAAGTTTCAACTCATCAGCACAGAGGCTTACTTTGTTCTTCAGTATTTTTGCCATGCCATTTATATTTATGTCAAATAAGGTGGAAGCCAAGACTGTACCCTGGGGTACCACTCCACTAAAGCCATTTAAGAAAAGAACAATCCCAACAGCTAATCCCAATTCAATCCAACAGCTTCATGCTTGATTTGGACTCTTTTAAGACAGATTTTGTTTTATTCCTTTGCCAAAACCTGTACAATGATGTCAGCTGGAAACCCCTGGCCTTGAAAGTCAGTTAAATAATGATTGGAATAAACCAGGTTTGTTTCTAATGACTGGCCAGACCTAAAGCCATGTTGGCATGATAAGAATAGTTTGCTACTTGTCAAGTGTTTTAGAATTTCAGTGTTAGCTATCCCTTCTGTTTAGCTTGCTGATTTTGGAAGTTATGCTGATTGGTCAGTGAATGCTTGCATCCTCTTTGCAGCCACCCCTGTGTACGGGGATTATATGACCTGTATGCCAATAAGTTTGTAGTTTGAATTATCACATAATTTTATTTCTCTCAAGTTTAGGTTTTGATATGGCTCTTTACTCTCATTTAAAAAAAGTTCTTGTCCAGAAAATGTTCTTTTTAAAATCAAGATATCCATTTAGTACTCCTGCTCTCTAGTCAGAAACAATATAAAACTCTGGACACTGCTTTTAAACATTCTAAGATATTTGCTTCTATCATTCCTAAATGTGAAGTGCTTCACTTTGCCCCCCCCCCTATTAGTGAATAAATAAATAATCCAAATTAAGTATAGTCTTTGTATAGTCAGTAGTATAACTCTTCTCTTATTATTAATTTAGCAGCAACCAGTAAACAACAAACAGGAAGAAAAGAGTTGCACTTTGAAAATGCAAGTAGTATATATAACTTGGGATATAGGCTATATTTGTCCATTAATGATAGACTGGGGGGGGGGGGGGGTGAAGCAGCTTGCATTGGGGAATGATGTAGGTAATTATTTTATAATGGGTACTTGCATGATATACCACCTGCAGCTCAAGTTGTTCATGTATTGATGCACTGTAAACTGGTTTCTTTTGTTAGTTTCTTTCAACTTAGTGTGAGAAAAGAAAAAGAGATTTGACAGAATAGACAGGAAATATATAATTTGGGCAATATATTTGCACATTAGAGGGGTAAGGGGAGGGGGGGAGTATTAGGACAATGTAAAGTCATAAAACAATTGTTACTTCATAATATCCAAATAATTGTAGCTAACACACTTTGTATGCAGACACATTGTACTTTACCCCATACCCCACCCCTAATGTCCAAATATATAGCCCTAATTTGTTTCCAAATTATTATATTTTTATCATACTTAGATATATTTTATTAGGACTAACCTAACTTCACTTCTTGAGCTACAGGGGTATATCATACAAGCACCTTACAATGTTTTAAAATAACTTCCAGAATTTTGTAATATTTCTTTCTGGAGAGTAGGAGTACTAAACCAACAAAACCAAGGAGTACTAAACCAACTAATGACAAAAACACATTTTATTACATCAAATGGAATTTTCTTACAAAACAAAGACAAAAAAAAGACAAGTGACAGAATAGATGAGAAATATATAATTTGTACATTAGGAGGGGTGGGGGTAAAGTATTTGGACAGTGTGAAGTTAGAATATAATTCTTACTTCATAGTATGCAAAATATTTGTACCTAACACATTTTGAATGCAGACCTGCTATACTTTACCCCCCCCCCCTAATTTGCAAATATAGTCCAAATTTGTTTCTAAAGTATTATATTTTTATCATATTTTTTGACATTTCATTAGGATTAGTCAGAGTAACAGTTTCTAATTAGATGAAGAACTTAACATAGGCACTGTAACAGATAAGTACCATGTTTCCTTCTCAACAGCCCCAATTGTAAACTGATACCTAACTCATTTTTGCATAACTTTCTCTAGAAAACCAAAAACAGCATCAAGCAATAAATATAAAATATCTCACTGGATGATTCAAACTCTTGTTATTTCTGTCAAAAAATATTTAATTGAATTTATCAATGAAATTACTGGGTTATGGAGAGTTAATTTGGGTAAGAATTACCAGGAAGGGCTGAGTTAAACTATAGGGGGTGATTTCCATGGGGCTGAACTGAATGAGAGTGAATTGGCCTACATTTGGTTGAACTGCATATG
Source organism: Artemia sp. Kazakhstan ARC1039 (assembly GCA_029168905.1). Lineage (NCBI taxonomy): Eukaryota > Metazoa > Arthropoda > Branchiopoda > Anostraca > Artemiidae > Artemia > Artemia sp. Kazakhstan ARC1039. Next base: position 81,201 of record JAQQPU010000096.1, on the reverse strand, counting down.
AGATGAGTCGAAGTTGCATAAAGTTGATTTGAATGGGGTTTAAGTTAAGCAGTGGTTGAAGTTTAATGAGGGATGAGATGAACGGCACCTTGAAACATAATCTGACTAAAATTAAAAAGATAACCTGAATAAAATTCCTATTTCTTTTAATAGCTTTTGCAAAAACCATTGATGCACTATTCGCATTTGATGATGCCTTCTTCTTGTCTTTAACGAAAAGTTAGGCCCTATTTTGCGCTTAAAATTTATTGCTCTAGAACATCATCTTGTTTTTAAAATTCTTTTCCTAGATGTCAGTAAAGTAACATGAATTTTAAAAGTAGCTTTTTAAAGGGAATGCATGTTAATTACGGTCGAGTCACGACGTAGGTTGCAATTAACACAAATTAATGAGAACATTTTAATTAAACATTAAAAAAAGATTTTTCTACAAACACATTTAAATGTTTTCTATTATCTGGAAAATTCGAAATCTTTTCGGACTAAAAATGAAAGCCCGTGGCGGTCCTTATATAAAAAGTCGTTTTCGAAGAATTGCGGAATGTGTCTTGACTGCCGCGTGCTTTCAATATTCAGATTGAAAATTTCATATATTTACCAAAGGATCTTTGCATAGGAAAATTCTATTGCAAACTACAACTTTGCTTCATTGACTTCAAAAGGTAGTATAGTTTTTTTTTAAATCTAAATTATTAAAGCGGTTGAACGCATGGGTGCCCCTAGGCTGTATTTTAGGGGGAGGCTTACCTGGTCTAATCGGCAGTTTTAGTACTATATAGTTGAAATCTAAAGACAAAATATCATAAGCAGCGCGATAGTGCTGCCTAAGTAAAGAGCAATGTTGGCCCAATATATTATTTTTTTTTAGAACAGGGCACTTCTTATAGAAAGAAATGTCGTAGGAACTTCAAAAAAGCCCATAGAGGGCAACCAGTTATGGTGCTTTTTAAGTTATAGTTATAGTTAAAGTGCTTTTTTAAGAAGCAAAGTGATCAGAAGGCAAATACCCCCCCCTCCCCCCCCCCCACACACACACACCCGCGTTGCATTTTCCCGAAACGCGTCTTATAGAAATTTTAAGATGGCCATTTGTTGTCGTAGAAACTTCGAAAAGGGCTCAGTCGGTTGGTAATTGAGAGGGCTAGTGCCCTTTTTAATAGTCAAAAGTGATTGGAGGGCAACCATCTCCCCTTCCCACGCCCATCATTTCCCCAAACACTTCCAGTCAAAATTTTGAGATAGTTATTTTGTATGACGTAGTTTAAAAGTCCAGAAATTATGTCTTTGAGGATGAGAACCCCCTCACAGTCCTCAGGGCAAGGGTTTTAAGGTATCCCCCGAGGGCATTTAAGCTTTTTATGGAAACGGTGGTCGTATAAAATCGCAGGCGGGTCATTGGATTGGAAATCGGAAGTTGAAGAGCCATTTCTAAGAGTCAAATTTATCGGAAGGCAGCTATACCCCAACCCCACGTCGTATTTTCCCCAAATGCATCCGATAGAAATTCTAAGATAGGCATTTGTTAAAAATAGTCCAAGATCTCATAACATGGTCTTTGGGGTTGACACAACCCCCCAGAGTATGGGGGTAAGGGTTTTAAGTTATGTCCCGGGGAGATGTAAAGTTTCTAGAAAGAGGTGGTCTTGTGAACTTTAGAGGAGGATCATTTGATTTGAAATGCATAGTCCTAGTTCCATTTTAAGAGTCAAGCTTGATGAAGAGAAAGTAGCCCCCCCCCTGATATACTATTTTCCCCAAACACATTCGATCGAAATTGTGAGATAGCCATTTTGTAGCCAATAGTCCAAAGAGAATATAACAACGTCTTCAGTAAACAAATATAAGAAATATTTAGGCGGGCGTTGAACTAAATTAAAATAAACTATGAGCATGGGGACTTTCAAAACGGTGACAAAGCAATATCTCAAGAACAACTTATATTATTAAGTTAGATCTTTAAGAGTAAGTTGTGCGGGATTTTGAACTAGCCAGAAGGCACTATGTGTGTACTTTTAGTACTACAACTGCAGTTACTGTAAGTAATGACACCAAGATTACTAAGGTGAAACTTCTAGGAAGTGTTTAGGGGGCGTTCCAATTAAATGGAAAATCTGTATACATGCAGGTTTTCAAAAAGGCATATAAGCAATATCATAGGCAGCACCACTCTGTAATAGCTAGAAATATCATTGAAATATTTAAAGAAGCTAATTCGATTCAAAGTTCAAAGTTCAAGGGTCCTTTCTAAGACTAAAAAGAGACTGGAGGGCAATCAGCCCGTCTCTCAAGCCGATTTGTTTCCCAAACACATCTAATCAAAATTTTGAGACAACTATTTTGTTCAGCATAGTAGAACGGTCCAGCAACTATTGGGCATGTCAAACCCCCACAATAACTCGAAACGAGCAAAAAAAGCATGAGTAGGGCTGATAACCCCCATGCCTTCTCAAGACCAGAACATAATTTGCGCTTTACTGAAAACAAAATATGCTTAAATGTTTTCACTTTTTTTACTTTAATAAGTAAAAAACTTTTTTTTACTCACTTTTGTTTACCCTTTTTTATTTTAAGGAACAAATATTAGTATAAGTATATTAAACTGACAGTCCAGGGTCATATGTTCTTTTTTTTTCAGTAAAGCCTAAGTTATGTTCTGGTATTAAGAAGGCAGGGGGGTTGTCAGCCCTAGTAATGTTAATTTTTGCTCGTTCCGAGTTTGACTTGGCTATTTATTATAATTTCTGTTAGTTTTGAGTTTCATTTATTTGTTGATAGTGATTTGTGGTAGTTTTACGCTTGGAAGATTGTTGGACTTTATTTCTGCCCAGTTTTGGATTAATAGAGTTTTAGACTTTTCTTTCAAAACTTATTCGGTGGAAAAAGTTTTTAAATTAAAACAAATATATGACGTCATCCTTCAACCAGGGGAAGGGGGAGGCTGGTGCCCCTTGTCCCCCATATGGGCGCCCATGGTAGAACACATCAAAACTTAGAACAGGTTAACAGTAACAATGTAACAAAAGTAATAAATACTGATAGTAGTTCAACATCTTTTGATCCGGCTTTAGCAATGCCCATTTTTATAATCCTTACTTACTTACTAACTTAGTTCCTCCTGAGCCGTTGGTGGCGCATAGGGCGTTGACGAAGCTTCTCCAATCGTCCCGAAGCAATGCTGCAGCGGTGACATCTTCCCATTCGGGTATTAACGAGGTCTCAGCCGTCCTTAGATCTCGATCAAAAGTTCGCCACCAAGCGTTCTTTGAACGACCTCTGTCTTCTTCAGCCGCGTGGTTTCTAGCCATACGCTGTCCAAGGAAGGCGACCTTCTTTCATGCGGAGTACATGGCCTAAATACGACCACCTCTTCTTCCTCAGAACAGCAGTAATGAGAGACTGTCCCGTTCTATTCCGGATTTCAAAGTTACTGATTTTCTGTTGCCAACTTATGTTTAGAATTCTCCTCAGGCACACATTTTCAAATGCAAGAATTCTCTTTTCGAGCTGCTGATTTATTTTCCAGGACTCACTAGCGTAGAGGGGTATGAAGAGAACATTACTACTGAAGAGACGTAGCTTCAGTCGCAAGGAAAGTTTGCTGCTTCTCCAAATGGGCTTAAGTCTATTGAGAACTCCAGTTGACTGACCAATTCTGTGTTTAATCTCGGTCATTATTTTACCATCACTCTATTTAATAATCTTCACCATTTAATAGTCCTAGCAATTCTTTACTATTTGACAAAACAATTATAATTAGTAATAACCTGGGAATTAAACAAATGGTCCGTGAAGCAACTGAAATTTAACTAAGTTCCAATCATAATGCATCCTTAAATACATGCTTGGGTGAGTACAAACTTAGCTTTATGTACAAAAATTTAATTTTAAAAATTATTTAATGCGACATAAAATATAATCAGCAGCTAATCGAAATGAACCCGTATCCCAGTGCTTCCATTTCTACTACATTTTAGAGTAGACTACTTTATTTTGAATATTTTTCCTCTAATATTTTTAGACCTAATTTAGTACTTTATTTCTACATTAAATTTGGATTTTCCACTTTTTCCTTGCCGAGCCTATGAATTTTTGTTACGGAAATAGGAATTTCGGATGCAACGGTGGGATTTCGGCAAAAGCGATTGACAAATGTTCTTGTTTTGTCGGGATTTGGATAGACCCGCGAAATTTGAAACAAAATAACCAAAGTGGATGGACCGACGTGATAGACAAATACAAATAGAAGCACCTACGCACATTTACGATTTTACTTGCTTAAAAAACAAGGGCTAGAACTTGTGAAGAGCCTTTATCACAATTACATGTTAAAACACTATGTGGAACAAATTCAGTCTGTTCAGTCTGTAAACCTCAAAAGAGAAGAGTTCTTCCTACCCGCCACTAAGGTTTACCTGGGACCAGAAGCGATCACCCGTCTGGTTTCCTTACAAGGAAAAAATACAAAGTTCACGGAGAAATGCAAGAGCCTCAAGGAGATTGCCCAGAAATTATATATTGAAACTCTGTTCCTGCTAGTCGACCGATTTTCATTTGATCACGACATTTACAATCATGTAGAGATTGTAGACCCAAAAGTCGCATCGGATGGTGATATTCCATCATTGCGGCTTTTTTGCCAAATTTTTGGCCACCCCTCGTGGGATTTTGGGCTGGTTGAAAAACAGTGGCGGGCATTGATGCTGCTTAGTCCAGACGACAGTTTGCTCACTGGCGGAAACCTGATTAATTTTTGGAACTGGTTGGCGTCCATCAAGACGCCAAGTGGAGTGCTAAAGTTCACTAGCGTTCTTCATATCATTCGGTTTATTTTTGGACGTCCCTGCTCAAATGTCGTTGTGGAAAGACTTTTCAGTGTTCTGAAAACAGTAAAAAATGAGAAGAGGAATGGGCTCAAAAACATAACTTTGACTGCGACGATTTCTGTCAACTATGGGATGAATCGTAAAGGCCCCCCTACATTCATCGAGAATTTAAGGAAAAAAAATGAAGTCTGTGAAGTCCGACGAGACTGCGTCCGAATGCTTCGCTTTTTTAGGCATTGGAAAAGACTATGGGGATGGTAACGACAATGATGACTCGGGGTATTAATCTGAATATTTGGTGTTTTTCCTTAAATCTTATTATTCGGTAATTCTCATTAAATTTTTCTGAATACAGTTTAAAATGCGTCTACATTCGACATTTTCTTGAAAACTGGGAGGCAGGTAACAGTCTAAACTAGTTAAAATCGAATTATTCAAAAGATCAAAATGCAGGCGCTGTCCTTAAATCAAGCTTTAAATGATTCATTTTTGCTACAAAGGATATCATCAACGAAACGAAACCAGATAAAGTGTTTGAAGTGGAAACTATTCAAAGCAGACTGTTCTAGGAAATCCATGTAAAAATTTGCCAAACAAGAAGACAAGACAGTGCCCATGGACAAGCCCATTATTGGAAGGAATTTTTTTTTTCGGAATTTAAAATACGAGGAGAACTTGTTGCAAAGACGAACAAGGGTCATTATTGTATCAATTTCCAAAGTTTTGAAATCCAATCAAGCTGAATTTTCCTCTAATTTTCTTTGTAAGGACTGCTCACATTTATGGACATCGCATGAAGTGTACATAGAAACCGCATCAAAACTAGAGAAAATAGTTTTTCTGTTGTACTTTAATTTTTAAAAACTATTTTCAGCTTTTTTCAGCTAAAACTATTGAAAGGCAAAGGATTCTTGCTCAACCATCTTCGTAAATTCTTTTTCATTGATTCCTGCCTGGTTTTTATTTAGTGTTTGTTCTGTCTTTGTCGGGTAAACTTCGAAAGTTTAGATTTTCTTTTTTTTTCTTTCTTTTTCTTCTTTTTTGTTTAGCACTGAGGACGACTTGGCGGAGGTCCTTGTCGAAATATTTGCTTATTTCTTCTTCTTCATGGTTCGCCACTGGCTGACAAAATCCTCGTTTTTTTACCCTTTTTGATTTTATTTTTCATTTTGTTAGTTTCTTTCCTCTCTGAGTTTCATTTGTCATGTATAGCCAGTGTGGTCTAAGAATGTATTTACGCCCATCATTCCCCCAAACACATCCAATCAAAATTTTGAGATAGCCACTTTGTTCTGCGTAGTTGATTTCCAGATAGAAAGATATGTTTTTGAAGAGGACAATCCCCCACAACCCTCAGGGCAAGGGTTTTAAGTTATGCCCTGGGGGCATATACAGTTTTTATAGAAGGCGTTGTCGGAGAAACTTCAAAAAAGGCCCATTCGATTGGAAATTCAAAGGGCTATTGCCCTTTTTAATAGTCGAAAGTGATTGGAGGGCAACTAGCTTCCCCCCACGCCCATCATTCCCCCAAACACATTCAATCAAAATTTTGAGATAGCCATTTTGTTCAGCGTAGTTGATTTCCAGATAGAAAATATGTTTTTGAAGAGGACAATCCCCCACAACCCTCAGGGCAAGGGTTTTAAGTTATGCCCTGGGGGCGTATAAGATTTTTATAGAAGGCTTTGTCGTAGAAACTTCAAAAAAGACTCATTCAATTGGAAATTCAAAGGGCTATTGCCCTTTTTAATAGTCGAAAGTGATTGGAGGGCAACTAGCTTCCCCCCACGCCCATAATTCCCCCAAACACATTCAATCAAAATTTTGAGATAGCCATTTTGTTCAGCGTAGTTGATTTCCAGATAGAAAATATGTTTTGAGGAGGACACTCCCCCACAACCCTTAGGGCAAGGGTTTTAAGTTATGCCCTGGGGGCATATAAAGTTTTTATAGAAGGCGTTGTCGAAGAAACTTCAAAAAAGGCCCATTCGATTGGAAATTCAAAGGGCTAGTTCCCTTTTTAATAGTCGAAAGTGATTGGAGGGCAACTAGCCCCCTCCTACACGCCCATTATTCCCCAAAACATATCCAATCAAAATTTTGAGATAGCCATTTTGTTCAGCATAGTTGCTTTTTAGATAGAAAATATGTTTTTGAGGAGGACACTCCCCCACAACCCTCAAGACAAGGGTTTTAAGTTATACCCTGGGGACATATAAGGTTCTTATAGAAGGCGGTGTCGTAGAAACTTCAAAAAAGGCTCATTCGATTGGAAATTCAAAGGGCTAGTGCCCTTTTTAATAGCCGAAAGTGATTTGAGGCCAACTAGCCCCCGTCTCACGCCCACCTTTTCCCCAAACACATCCAATCAAAATTTTGAGACAGCCATTTTATTAAACGTATTTTAAGTTCTGGAAATTAGGTCTTTGAGGATGACAACTCCCCACAGCCCTCAGGGCAAGGGTTGTAAGTTATGCCCTGGGGGCATATAAGGTTCTGTATAGACAACATTGCCGTTGAAAGTTCAGAAAGGGCTCATTCGATTGGAAATTCAAGTGGCTAGTTCTCTTTTTATTAGCCGAAAGTAATTTTAAGGCAACTGACACCCCTTCCACGCCCACTATTTCCCCAAACACATCCAATCAAAATTTAGGTATAGCCATTTTGTTCAACATAGTTGAAAGTTCTTGAAATTATATGTTTGAGCAGGACACTCCCCCCACAGTCTTCAGGGGCAAGAGTTATAAGTTATGCCCTGGGGGCATATATGGTTCTTATGGAAGGAATGCTCGTATAAACTTCAGAGAGGGCTCATTTGATTGGAAGTTGAAAGTTCTAGTTCCCTTTTTAACCGTCAAAAGATATTGGAGGGTAACCAGCCCCCCCCCCCCTAAACCCTATTTTCCCAAACGCCTCCAATAAAAGTTTTAAGATAGCTATTTTGTTAAAAATAGTTCAAAGATCATATAACAAAAAATCCGGTGTTGACACAACCCCCCAAGGGGGCAGGGATTGTAAGTTATGCCCTGGGGCATATATGGGTCTTATGGAAGGTATACTCGAAAAAAATTCAGAGATGGCTAATTTGATTGGAAATTGAAAGTTCTAGTTAAGGTTTTTCGAGTAAAAAGATATTGGAGGGGAACTAGCCCCCCACGCCCCTTTTCTCCAAATGCACCCAATAAAAATTTTGAGGTAGGCATTAAGTTAAAAATTTCTCAAAAGTCAGTAACAAAAACTCAGGTGTCGTCACAACCCTCCAGGGCCCGGGGGCAGGCGTTGTAAGTTATGCCCTGGGACTGATATTGTTCGTATGAAAGGGATGCTGGTATAAACTTCAGAGAGGGCTCATTTGATTGGATATTGAAAGTTCGAGCTCACTTTTTAGTAGTCAAAAGAGATCCGAGGGGAGCTATCCCCCAACCGATCTGATGAAACTTTTGAGATAGACATCTTGTTAAAAAAAAGTTCAAAGGTAGGGTAAGAAAAAATTCGGTGTCAATAGAACCCCCCAGGGCACAGGGGAAGGCGTTCTAAGTTATGTCCTAAGGGCTTGTATGGTTCTTATGAAACAAATGCTCGTATAAACTTCATAGAGGGCTTTTTTTATTGGAAATTGAAAGTTTTAGTTCTATTTTTAAGAGTCAAGAGAGTTAAACTAGACCCTCTCCCACGTTTATTTTTCCCAAAACCAATCCCCTACAAATTTTGAGATAGCCAGTGTTTTGGAAATTGTTCAAAAATTAGATAACAAAAACACCTCCCAGAGCCCGGGGGATAGGCGTTGTAAGTGTTGTCCTGGGGGCGCATATGGTTCTTATGAAAGGGATGCTCGTATAAACTTCAGAGGGGGCTCATTTGATTGGAAATTGAAAGTTCTAGTTCATTTTTTAAGAGTCAAAAGATATCCGAAGGCAACTAGCCCCCCCCCACACACCCTTTTTTCCCCAAGCCCATCCGATAAAATTTTTATAATAGCCATTTCATTAAAAGGTCAGATAAGAAAAATTCCTGTGTCGACGGACCCCGCCAGGATGAGGATGCAGGCGTTAAGAGTAATGCTCTAGGGGCATATAAAGTTCTTATGGAAGGGATACTCGTATAAAATTCGGAGAGGGCTCATTTGATTTGAAATTAAAAGTTCTTGTTCACTTTTTAAGAGTCAAAAGAGATCGGAGGGCAACTAGCCCCCCTCCTCCACGCCCTAAATGCATCAGATAAAAATTTTGAGATAGACATTTTGTTAAAAATAGTTCAAAGTTCTGATAACAAAAAACTCTGGTGTCGACACAGCCCCCCAGGGCCCGGGGGTAGGCGTTGTAATTTATGCCCTAGGGGCATATATGGTTGTTATGGAAGGGATGCTCGTATAAAATTTCTAGAGGGCTCATTTGATTGGAAATTGAAAGTTATTATTTACTTTTTAAGAGTCAAAAGTGATTTTAAGGCAGCTAGCCTCCCCCACACTCCATTTCTTTTTTTCCAGAGGCAATTCATATAGAAGGGGTCGTCGTATAAACTTCAAAGGGGGATCATTCGATTGGAAATCGAGAGTACTAGTGCCCTTTTTAAGAGTCAAAAGTGACAGAGAGCAATTGGCCCCCCAAGCCCTTTTTCCCCAAATATATCTGATAAAAAATTTGACGCAGCCATTATGTTAAAAATAGTTGAAAGATCATATAACAAAAACACCTTTACGTATGGTCATTTTGTTAAAAATAGTTCAAAGATCATACAAGAAAAACTTCTGTGTCAACACAACCCTCCCCCCTCCAGGGCCAGGGAAGGTGTTGTAAGTATTGCTCTGGGGGCATGCATGGTTCTTATGGAAAGTATGCTCGTATAAAATTCAGAGAGGCTTCATTTGAATGGAAATTCAAAGTTGTAGTTCATTTTCTCAGAGTGAAAAAAGATCAGAGGGCAACTAACCCCTCCCGCCCTCCACGCTTTTGGGCGTATCGGATGGATAAACCCATCCGATAAAAATTGCAGGTGACCATTTTGTTAAAAATAGTTCAGCCATCAGATATTAAAACTCCAGGGTCGACAGGGCCCCTCAGGGCCCAGGGATAGGGCTTGTAAGTTACACTCTGGGGATATATATGGTTCTTATATAAGGGATACTCGTATAGACTTCAGAGAGGGCTCATTTGATTGAAAATAGAAAGTTTTAGTTCGCTTTTAAAGAGTGAAAGGAGACCGAAGCTTAATCTAGTCCCCCACGCCCTTTTTCCCAAAACCGATCCGATAAAAATTTTGAGATAGCAATTTTGTTAAAAATAGTTCAAACATCAGATAATAAAAACTCCGACGTTGACACAAACCCATTTTTTCACTTTGATATTGTTACTTTGATATCAGTTTTGATACTTTGATGAATATTTGATTTTTTTTTAAAGTTTGATTTTGAAATAAGGAATTTTTAAAAACTTAAAATTTTTTGCAATCAAAAACGAACAAAAATTAATTAGATATAACTTTCCGGAAAATAATTTTTTCAAAGAAAATTAAAAGCCATTTTAAACTTAAGCTCAGCAGACACTAATACCTTTTAAAATTCAAAATCAAAACGACCAGAAATTACTATTAAAGAATAAATGAAACCCACAACGAACAGAAATTAAATAAGCAATCATAGCAAAAACATACAACAAGTAATAATATAAATGAATAAATAGATCTTAAAGAGAGTTGAATGCTTAGATTGAATATGAGTATGAAGCTTAAAATGAAAAAAAAAATATCTTCTTATTGAAGTATAAATGAAACTTAAAACGAACAGGAATTTAATAAACAATCAATGTAAACAAACATACTACAGATATAAATGTAAATTAATAAATAAGTCTTAAAACGAGTGAAACTTAAATTGAATACGCAAATCAAGCTTGAAACGAACAAAAATCACAACAAACAAGAGTTTGGGTATGACCTCCTTCTCTCACTGTAAAAGTCTAAAACCTACTGCGTCATTGGTGCTTTACTGAAAACTATATGCGTCTTGATCAATCTTGGAAAGTATAACCAACAACAAATTGAATATTTGATGAATAATGATATTAATTGTTGAAAGATCCATCAGTTCAAGAATTTATTTCACTGTAACTGTATTTTTATTTTCAATGCTGTAAGAAGTGGAAAAGAAAGTATTTTTAATATAATTCATTTTCAATTAAGTGCCAATGACGCAGTAGGCTTTTGGTTTTTATTTGCAGTTAAGGAGGGGGGCAGTATCCAAACTGTTGTTTGTAGTGAAATGTAATTCGTCTTGTACAACTTTAGAAAGAACTAATAAATTAAACTGAATATTTGATTTATAATGATATTAATTGCTGAAAGCTCACCAGTTCAAAATTTTACTATAATTTTAATGTTTATTTTCAATATTAAGTACAAAAGAAGATATTGTAAAATTGGTTTTCACTAAAGCGCCAATGGCGCAGTATGTTTTAGATTTTTGCAATGAGAGAAGGAGGTCATACCCAAACTCTTGTTTGTGGTAATTTTGTTCATTTCAAGCTTGATTTGCGTATTGTTTATTTAATTTTTGTTTGTTTTAAATTTCATTTATACTTCAATAGGAAGATATTTTTTTTCATTTTAAGCTTAATATTCATATCCAATCTAAGCATTACTCGCTTTAAGATCTATTTATTCATTTATATTATTACTTGCTGTATGTTTTTGCTATGATTGCTTATTTAATTTCTATTCGTTTTGGGTTTTATTTATTCTTTAGTAGTATTTTCTTTAGTAAATATTCTTTAGTAAATATGCCTTTACTTTTGTTTGAAAAATTTATTTTTTTGAAAGTTTTTTTTTTTAAATTAATCATTCTAAAAGACCTAATTTCAAGAACTTTCAACTACGCTGAACAAAATGGATATCTCAAAATTTTGATTGAATGTGTTTGGGAAAATGGTGGGCGTGAGACTGGCGTCAGTCGCTCTCCAAATTACTTTCAACTATTAAAAAAGGCACTAGCCCTTTCAATTTCCGATTGAATGAGCCCCTTTGAAGTTTCTACGCTTTCAATAAAAACCTTATATGCCCCCAGGGCAAAACTTTCAACCCTTGCCCTGAGGGCTGTGGGGGAGGGGAGGGGTTGTCATACTTAAAGACATAATTTCCAAAACTTTCAACTACGTTGAATAAAATGGCTATCTAAAATATTGACTGGATATGTTTGAGGAAAGATGGGCGTGAGAGGGGGGTTAGTTGCCCTCAAATCACTTTCGACTATTAAAAAGGGCACTAGCCCTTTGAATTTCCAATCGAATGAGCCCTTTTTCAAGTTTTTACGACAAAGACTTCAGTAAAAACCTTATATAATCCCAGGACATAACTTATAACCCTTGCCCTGAAGACTGTGGGGGGAGTGTCCTGCTCAAAGGTATAATTTCCTGAACTTTAAACTGCGTGACACGAAATTACTATCGCAAAACCTTTATTGGATGTGTTTGGGGAAATGGTGGGCGTGGAAGGGGTGTTAGTTGCTTTCCAGTCACTTTCAACTATTAAAAAGGGCACTAGCCATTTCAATTTCCAATCGAATGGGCCCTTTTTTAAGTTTCTATGACAACGCGTTATATAAAAACTTTATAAGCCCCCTCGACATAATTTAAAACCCTTGCCCGAGGGCTTTGGGGGGGAGGGGGTGTCATCCTCAAAGACCTAAGTTCCAGAACTTAAAACTACGTTGAATAAAATGGCTATCTCAAAGTTTTGATTAGATGTGTTTGGGGAAAAGGTGGGCGTGAAAGGCGGGTTAGTTGCCCTTTAATCACATTCCACTATTAAAAAGAGCACTAGCCCCTTGAATTTCCAATCGAATGAGTGTTTTTTGAAGTTTCTATGACAACGCCTTCTATATAAAACCTTATTTGCCCCAGGGCATGACTTATAACCCTTGCCCTAAGGGCTGTGGGGGAATGTCCTCCTCAAAAACATAATTTCTATCTGGAAATCAACTACGCTGAACAAAATGGCTATCTCAAAATTTTGATTGGGTGTGTTTTGGGAAATTGTGGGCGTGGAAGGGGTGTTAGTCGCGTTCCAATCACTTTCGACTATTAAAAGGTTACAAGCCACTCCAATTTCCAATTGAATGAGCCCTTTTCGAAGTTTCTACGACAACTTCTTCGATACGAAGTGCCCCGCTCTAAAGGAAAAAATAATAAATAATACATTGTGCCAACATCGTTTTTATGTGCCCCCCAAGGCATAACTTAAAACCCTTGCCCTGAGGGTTGTGGGGGAGTGTCCTCATGTTTACTTAGTCCCCCTTTCTTGTCTCGTACTCGAGTGTCCCCGTTCTTTACTTAGGAAGTGCGATCGCGCTGCCTATGATTTATACAATAACTTTCTATATAAATCTTATATGCCCCCAGGGCCTCATTATTTCCTCGGACCTTGATGGTATACTGAAATTTGGGTGCAAGTTAATTGGTTTTGTTTCTCTCGCTTCATTCTCTCGCCCGTCTTTTATGTTTGATAATGGTTGAGATAAATTTGAATAGATTGAGGGAACTTGAGAGTCGTCGTGTTGATTTTTCACAGATGAGTGAGGGTATCATGAATGAAGACCAGGTTGAGGGTGGAATGAATGTTGAGTGTGCTGATTCAAAATATGTGTGCCTGAATGAATTGAATGAATGGAAAGTTATGCAGGAGCTGAAAATGTATGGTATGAATTGTCGTGGTTTAAATAGTTCGTTTATTTATATTAATGAAGTTTCATCTAGGCTGGAACCTTCAAATTAATGAGAATAAATCAAAGGTTTTGTGGTTCAACCCACTTAAACGCGATTTTACCTACCCCGCGACTTTGTTCCCTTCTACTTCGTGTGCGACTATCTTGGGTGTCACCTTTAGTGTGGACTGTTCGTTCTCTATTCATGTACAAGAGCTGGTTAAGAAGGAACATTATGCTAAGCGGACACTGGTGGCGATGCGCCGCCTAGGTTTTCCAGTGTATCAGCTGAAAACAGCGTACCTCACTTTTATTCGACCCATACTTGAATATGCGTGTCCCGTCTGGGGCCCACAAGTTCATCACATAGATTACTTAAGTGATGATTTGGAGGGGATCCATAAACGAGCTGTAAAGATCATTCTTTGCGACAAATATGTAGATTACAGCTCCGCTCTGAAGTCACTTGAAATACCAAGCCTTCGCGATCGCCGTTTTCAGCTGATGATTCGTTTTGGCCAGTTTTCATTGTCTAGTCCTGTACACAGGACAATATTACCACCTAAAATGCCTGTCCGCGCAAATACCAGAAGTAAAAGCAAACTTATGCCCGTCTCGTGCCGCACAAACAGACTTAGTAACTCCTTTGTTCCTTTTTTTACAAGTGCTTTTAATAAAATGTAGAGAAGTGTTTTCATGTAAAAAAATTTTCATGTAAAAAACAGCGCCTTTTAGTGCATTTTTTTTAATGTGTCTATGACAGCTGTTTTCATTAAAATGATTCTGATTCTGATTCTGATATATAAATATAGGACTAAACTTACGAATGAGTCATTTGAATGCCTTGATGGTACTGATTGCGTTAATGATAAATTTGGTAAATGGTATGATAAACTGATTCAGATGTTATATGAAAGTCTAGAGTTCAAACAAAAGCGTAAACGTTATGATGTTGCAAAGAAACCATGGATATCGAAAGCGCTACTTAAATAGATGGATAAAAGACAAGAACTCTATGAAAGGTCTACTAAAACTGGATCTCAATCATATAAAGATATTTACAAAAGTTATAATAGAAATATTAACACCCTTCTAAGACAGGCTAAAAAGCTCTACTTTGAAAATAAATTTAAAGAAGCAGAAGGCAATCCTGCGAAAATGTGGAGAATCATCAAGTTGGTAGTGGACCCTCGTGCTGCCCCGACTATCCCTGAAATTCCTGATGCTCACTCGGATAATCAAGTTGCTAATATAATGTGTGCACATTTTACAGATATTGGTAAGAGTGTATCTGATAGTGCTGTGCAGTCACCCAGTGATGGCTCTTATAATGATTTTCTCGATGAGGCAGCTGAAGTCTCTATATTCTTAAGACCAGTGACTCTTGCAGAGCTTCAGACGACGGTGAAGTCAATGAAGAATTCAGCAGCTGGGTCGGATTTTTTCAGTGTTAGAATTCTTCGTTCAGTGTTCTCTATTATTTAAGGTCATTTGTTGTATTTGATTAATTCATGTTTTAAGAGTGGAGTTTACCCGGATTGTTTGAAATGTGCTCATGTGGTACCCCTGTTTAAGAGTGGTGATAAGAATGATATGAATAATTACAGACCAATATCTATACTCCCAATAATATCGCGTCTGTTTGAAAAACTGATTTATGTAAGAATGGTAGATTTTTTAAATAGAAATTCTTATTTTCACCCTACTCAGTTCGGATATCGTCATGGGATGTCAACAGAGCAAGCTTTGCTTTTTTTAACAACATTTGTCAATGATTCGTTGGATGCGGGGTTGAAAAATGCGTCTATATTTCTGGACGGTATGAAAGCATTCGACTCTGTTGACCATAGTGTATTATTATCAAAATTAGAGCATGCCGGTATTCGTGGTAATTCTCATAGTTTGATTTTGTCTTTTTTGAGTGGAAGGAAACAGTGTGTTGGGGTTGGGAGTGTTCATTCTGATTATGTGAATGTGATGTGGAGTACCACAGGGTTCTGTGCTTGGACCCTTGTTGTTTTTAATCTATATTAATGATTTGAATGCGTGTCTTAAAAGGATATTTAGTCATGTGGGACCTGTAGCTAGAAGGTCAAAGATGATATTGCCTAGTTTCGCTGATGACACACAGTTTTCTGTGGCAGCTGTGACTGAGGCAGATTTATTTCTGCTTTTAAATACAGGAATGAGTTGTATTGAAAGATGGATGCGTGTAAAAAAATTATGTTTGAATCATAGTAAAAGTAAATTTTTTCTATATGGAAGAAGTACTAATTATTATCCTTGTATCCATGGTATTCAACTAGAAAGTGGATATCTCCAGAGACATAGTTATGACCAATATCTTGGTGTCCAAGTTGACGAGTGTCTTATGTTTAAACCTCATATTGAATCACTGTGTACAAAAATTGCCAGGAATGTTGGAATGCTCCGGAAACTGAAACATTTTTTCCCTCCTAAAATTTTAAGAATGCTGTATTTCTCGCTGGTTCATCCGTATTTGTTATATTGTGTAAGTGTTTGGTCAGCGACATTTATTACTTATCTACTGCCACTGAGGGTTCTACAAAATAAAGCTGTTCGTGTTTTATCTGGAATGCGAGGTTCTGACTCGGTTCGAAGGCAATACGACGGTATTAAGATTCTGCCACTGTTCAGCCTAGTTAAGTTTTACATGGCATTATTCATGTTTAAAAGTTTTAATAACCTGCTACCTGCATGTTTCTCGATTGCATTTACTGAAGCTCAACACAGGTATGAGACAAGAAATGCCCATTCAATACGAACCCCGTTCCCTTTAACAACAAAGTCTACATTTTCTATCCGTTTTTATGGCCCGACTGTCTGGAACAAACTTCCCGAGGAGGTAAAAAATAAGACAGATCTGGATGAATTCCGAAATTCCCTCAGAGTAAGCTGTTTTTCTGAATATTTAAGATTTTAGTGGTTGTGTGTAGAGAATGATTGGTCGAATGTTGTTGGTGAGATGATTGTTTGGGTTTTGAATGGATGAGTGATTTATTTCCTTTTTTTATTTATTTTTTTTCTCCTCTCTTTTTGTGAATGTTGTGAGTTGTGTTGGGTTGTTTGCGTGGATGATTCTCAAGTTCCCACTTTTTTGTTGGAAGGGTGGGAGAGGGAGGCGAGAGAAGATATTTATTTGTTTTTGGGTCTGACCCTTTTTAGGTTATATTAGGGTCCGAGGAAATAAAAGATAATAAAAGAAAATATTATATATATTTTTTTAAGTGTTTTTCTTTTTTTTCGGGTTTTGTCCGGCAAGCAGTAATGCATTGGATTGTGTTTTTTAAATGAGATGTTTGTTTACTTATTTATTGTAACCCGTTTGTAAATAAAAAAAAAAACTTACAACCCTTGCACTGAGGGCTCTGAGGGGTTTATCATCTTAAAAGACCTAATTTCCAGAACGTTCAACTACGTTGAACAAAATGGATATCTCAAAATTTTGATTGGATGTGTTTTGGAAAATGGTGGGCGTGAGAGGGGCGTTAGTCGCTATCCAATCACTTTCAACTATTAAAAAAG
>JAQQPU010000096.1:25743-62395 GCA_029168905.1 Artemia sp. Kazakhstan ARC1039 | reverse complement strand
TTTCGACTATTAAAAAGGGCACTAGCCACTCCAATTTCCAACCGTATCCCTTTTCGAAGTTTTTAGGACAACTCCTTCGACACGAAGTGCCCGGGTATGGAGGAAAAAAAAACATTGTGCCCACATCGTTCTTTCCTTAGGCAACACTATCGCGCTGCTTATGATAAAATCACATTAACTCTACAGATCGACGTCAGATAAGGAGTCACATAAATCGTTTTTTTTGCGGTAGTTTTGTATCAAGGTCGGATTTAATTAAGGAGCTACTACTACTACTAAAGACTCACCAACTCAGCTACGCACGCTCCTCCTGCATCCCAATCTGTTCAAAGCCTCCCTTTTTTACCCTCCAAGGAAGCTCCTAAAACTTTCTTATGACATCCTCCTACCCTAACCGCGGTCGACCTGCTTGCCTTTCAGCCCTAGACGGTTGGCCGAAAAGGACAATCTTCGGCAATCTGTCATTCGTAGAACGTGCCCTAGCCATCACAAACTTTCTTTTATTATCAGAGGCAACGCTGTAGCGTTGTCTATAGCAAATGCCATACGGCTCCAATGTTTTATTATTTACTATTATTATTATTTTTTTCCAGAGGCACTTCATATAGAAGGGGTTGTTTTAGAAACTTCAAAGGAGACTCGTACGATTGTACATCGAGAGTTCTAGTGCCCTTTTTAATAGTCGAAAGTGATTGGAGGGAAACTAGCCCTCCCACGCCCATCTTTCCCCCAAACCTATCAAATCAAAATTTTGAGATAGCCATTTTGTTCAGCGTAATTGATTTCCAGATAGAAAATATTTTTTTGAGAAGGACACTCCCCCACAACCTTCAGGGCAAGGGTTTTAAGTTAGACCCTGGGGGCATATAAGTTTTTTTATAGAAGGTGTTGTCGTAGCAACTTCAAAACCGGCTCATTCGATCGGAAATTCAAAGGGCTAGTGCCCTTTTTAATAGTCGAAAGTGATCGAAGGGCAACTACTCCTCCCCACGCCCATCATTTCCCCAAACACATCCAATCAAAATTTTAAGGTAATCATTTTGTTCAGCGTAGTTAATTTCCAGATAGAAAATATGTTTTCGAGGAGGACACTCCCTCACAAACCTCAAGGCATGGGTTTTAAGTTATACCCTAGGGGCATATAAGGTTTTTATAGAAGGCGTTGTCGTAGAAACTTCAAAAAAGGCTCATTCGATTGGAAATTCTAAGGGCTAGTGCCCTTTTTAATAGTCGAAAGTGATTTGAGGGCACTTAACCCCCCTCTCACGTCCACCTTTTCCCAAAACACATCCAATCAAAATTTTGAGACAGTCATTTATTAAACGTTGTTTTAAGTTCTGGAAATTAGGTCTTTGAGGATGACAACCATCCCACAGCCCTCAGGGCAAGGGTTGTACGTTATGCCCTGGGGGCATATAAGGTTTTGTATAGACAAAACCTTGACGTGGTCGTAGAAACTTCAGAAAGGGTTCATTCGATTAGAAATTTAAATGACTAGTTCCTTTTTTAATAGTCGAAAGTGATTCTAAGGCAACTAAACCCCTTCCACATCCACCATTTCCCCAAACACATCCAATCAAAATTTTGATATAGCCATTTTGTTCAACGTAGTTGAAAGCTCTGGAAATTATATGTTTGAGCAGGACACTCCCCCCACAATCTTCAGGGGCAAGGGTTATAAGTTATGCCCTTGGGCATAGATGGTTCTTATGGAAGGAATGCTCGTATATACTTCAGAGAGGGCTCATTTGATTGGAAATTGGAAGTTCTAGTTCTCTTTTTAAGCGTCAAAAGATATTGGAGGGTAACCAGCTTCCCCCCTCCCCAAACCTTCTTTTCCCAAATGTATCCAGTAAAATTTTTAAGATAGCTATTTTGTTAAAAATAGTTCAAAGATAATATAACAAAAATTCCGGTGTTGACACAACCCACCAGCGCCCGGGGGCTGGCGTTGTAAGCTATGCCCTGGGGGCATATATGGGTCTTATGGAAGGGATGCTCGTATTAACTTCAAAGATAAATCGTTTGATTGGAAATTGAAAGTTCTAGTTCACTTTTTAAGAGTCAAAAGAGATTGGAGGGCACTTAGACCCCCCCCCCCATCCACACCCTTTTTTCTCAAGCCCATCCGATAAGAACTTTGAGACAGATCTTTTTAAATAGTTCAAAAACCTCACCCTCCCCCCTCTCTCTTACTGTCTACGCTAACGCTTTCTTCTTTATGCCAACTACGCTGCCCCCACCCCAAAGACTTTAAAAAGGTAAATTTTTGTATGGGAACAAAGTTAAAAGTTTCAAGAAATTTTGAAGGGTCGTTAACACACATCAAAATACACTAATAAGAACTGGATAAAGAATTGTCTATCCAATTACTCCCAGAAATTCTCTCAAACTGAAAATTCTAAAATACTTAAAATTACAGCCATACTTAAAATAAGGTTAAAATACATACTTTGCGATAAATGCTAAATTATTGTGGCACAAAAAATCCGAAAAATGGTCTAATCAAAACGATCCTGTTCTTTCTGCATCAAAAAATGAAATAGCCTAACTACTGTCTTTTGAAGCTATTTTTTGATCCATTGCGTGAAAAATTCACGTTTGATTTAACAGAGGCTTGTTTTAATTTGTCTATAGCAAGGACCATAGGGCTTCAATGCTTTATTATTATTAATTAAAAAACCTTGCATAAAAATAAGTTTTCTAAGAAAACTAAAGAGCCATATTGAACTCAGGACCAACAGAAATTTAATCATATTATAGTTAAAACTCAAAAATACCAGAAATTACTGTTAAAGAATAAACGAAACCCCGAACGAACAGAAATTAAAATTAACTATCTTTCAAACATAAAGATAACCGATGCAAACATAAATGAATGAATAAATCTTATATGGCTTCAATATTTTTTTTTTATTATTTTCCCCCCAGAGGTGCTTTATATGCATGGGTTAAAAATATAATTTTGTTAAAAATAGTTGAAAGGTTAAATAACAAAACTCTGGTGTCGACAAAACATCCCAGGGCCCGGGAGCAGGAAGGGATATTCGTATAAACTTCAGAGAGGACTCATTTGATTGGTAATTGGAAGTTCTAGTCCAGCTTTTAAGAGTCAAAAGTGATAATAAGGCCACACCCCCCACGCCCTTTTTCCACAAAATACATCAGATAAAAATTTTGAGGTAGTCATTTTGTTAAAAGAAGTTCAAAGGTTAGATAACGAAAACTCCGGGGTCGACACATATTGTACAAACATAATACTTGTAATATAATTCGTTTTGGTAACTAATTAATCATTAGTTATAATAATTATATATACTAATTAATCATAAGTTATACCCGGGGGCATATATAGCTGTTTTGGAAGGAATTCTCGTATGAACTTCAGAGAGGGCTCATTTGATAGGAAGTTAAAAGTTCTAATTCAGTTTTTAAGAGTCAAAGTTGATCGAAGGGCAACTAGCCCCTCCCTCACGCCATTCGCCCCCCCCCCCCCCCCCCAAAAAAAAAAACATCAGATAAAAATTTTGAGGTAGCCATTTTATTAAAAAATCCGGGGTCAGATAACAAAAACTCCGGGGTCGAAACATGTTGTACAAACATAATATGTGTAATATAATTCGTTTCATAACTTATTAATCATTTGAAGAAAATAAGTTATTTAAAATCAATGAATCAATACAAATGTAGAGGATTGAACTATGACAATCTGTTCAGAAAATATTGAAAAAGTAATTTTGAGATAGCAATTTTGTTAAAAATATATCAATTTTTTTCACTTTGATATTGTTACTTTGATACCAGTTTCGATCCTTTAATGAATATTTGAATTTTTTTAAGTTTGATTTTGAAATAAGTAATTTTTAAAAACTTGCAATTTTTTGCAATCAAAAACGAACAAAAATTAATTAAAAAAACTTTCCTAAAAATAAGTTTTTCAAAGAAAAGTAAAGGCCATTTTAAACTTAAGCTCAACAGATACAAATTCCTTTTAAAATTCAAACTCAAAACGACCAGAAATTACTTCTAAAGAATAAATGAAACCCAAAACGAACAGAAATTAAATAAACAATCATAGCAAAAACATACAATAATTAATAATACAAATGAATAAATAGATCTTAAGGCGAGTAATGCTTAGATTGAATATGAAAATCAAGCTTAAAACGAAAAATAAAAAATACTTTCCTGTTGAAGTCTGCCTACAAATGAAACTTAAAACGAACAGAAATTAAATAAGCAATCAATGCAAACAAACATACAATAGATATTAATGTAAATTAATAAATAAATCTTGAAACGAATGAAACTTAAATTGAATATGCAAATCCAGCTTGAAACGAACAAAAATCACTACAAACAAGAGTTTGGGTATGACCTCCTTCTCTCACTGTAAAAGTCTAAAACCTACTGCGTCATTGGTGCTTTACTGAAAACTATATGGGTCTTTAACAGTCTTTAAAAGTATAAACAACATCAAACTGAATATTTGATGTATAATGATATTAATTGTTGAAAGATCCATCAGTTCAAGAATTTATCTCACTGTAATTGTATTTTTGTTTTCAATGCTGTAAGAACTGGAAAAGAAAATATTTGTAATATAATTCGTTTTCAGTTAAGCGCCAATGACGCAGTAGGCTTTTGGTTTTTATTTACAGTTAGGAAAGGAGGCAGTATCCAAACACTTGTTTGTAGTGAAACTATATTTGTCTTTAACAACTTTAAAAAGAGCTAATAAATTAAAATGAATATTTGATGCATAATGGTATTAATTGCTGAAAGCTCATCAGTTCAAAATGTTACTATATTTTTAACGTTAATTGTCAATAGTAAGTACAAAAGAAAATATTTGTCATAAAATTGGTTTTCAGCAAAGCGCTAATGACGCAGTAGGTTTTAGACTTTTACAGTGAGAGAAGGAGGTCGAACCCAAACTCTTGTTTGTAGTGATTTTTGTTCGTTACAAGCTTGATTTGCATATTCAATTTAAGTTTCACTCGTTCTAAGATTAATTATTAATTTACATTAATATCTATTGTATATTTGTTAGCATCGACTGTTTATTTAATTTCTGTTCGTTTTAAGTTTCATTTATACTTCAATAGGAAAATATTTGTTTTTCGTTTTAAGCTTGATTTTCATATTCAATCTAAGCATTACTCTCTTTAAGATCTATTTATTCATTTATATTATTACTTGTTGTATGTTTTTGCTATGATTGTTTATTTAATTTCTCTCGTTTTGGGTTTCATTTATTCTTTAATTGTAATTTTTGGTCGTTTTGAGTTTGAATTTCAAAAGGTATTTGTATCTGTTGAGCTTAAGTTTAAAATGGCCTTTATATTTCTTTGAAAAACTTATTTTTTGGAAAGTTTTTTTTTTAATTAATTCAAATAAAAACGAGGGTGTTGCAAAAGTAGTTATAGAGATGGAAAAAATAATGACAAGGAAAAACAAATAAATAAAATATGTACATACGGTCCAGAATCTGAGATAAAGACCCGGAATCTATAAACCAAGCTCAAACTTAACTAGTCGATAAGTACAAAGCATTGTTTTAAACGTCAAGAGAAGATATTTTGGTACGCGTAAAAGGTCTCGAGTTGTAAAATAAGTCGTCCTGAACAAATGCTATTAAAAGTCAGCCTAATAAGACTTTATTGGTAACATGGAAAGAAGTCAGAAAATTGATAAACTTTTAGGGATTTCGGTATTGAAAATAGGTATTTCTAGGAACTTCCCACTAACCATTTAGGGGTTGAGAAAATTTGAAGTGGAAACACCGGTAATATAGCGCAAGAATCAATTTTGTTAACGTTCCTGTTCAAATAGTAAGCACGATAACATACTTACTTCCGGATTGTGTCCTACTATAAATCTACTCTTTTTTTCACACTTAAATACTTTATTCCCACATTAGTGGAATGGAAGCACTTGCCGTATCCAAAAGCCATACAAGGGTAGCTTCAAAAAAAAGCTGATATTGAGGTATACAGTTCAAATTTTTGGTCAATTCAAATGAAAACTTTACATTTTTTGTCGTTTTAAATTTTATCATCATTTTAGCAATGAATTTTTTAACGAGTTTGTTTCTTTCTTTGTTACATTATTTTTGCTGAAAACAGCTATTGAATCTGTCTCCCGAGAATTTCTCATTAGCTTTTAATATTTTGTAAGCTTTTAGATTGGCTACCGTAAACTATTATTTTGGTTTTCGTAAGGTATGTAAAAATTCAATTGAAGAAAATGCGAAGTTATTCTCATATTGAGGAATATTTTTAGGCCATTAACAATTTTCCATAGTCCATAATATTTACAGTATTACAGTATTGATTCAGACTTCGTTGTGTTAACACCAAATTTTTTTCGGATATAATCCTGCTAAAGCTGTGATTTTCCCCTGTGGACTTTCAGTTTGGATTTATTTACATAATCAGATTATCGTTTTGCTGGCTATATCAAATTCCCTTGGGACAGTACATTTTCATTGTCAGTCTTCAGAGTGTAAGCACCTGTTTTTAGACTTATTACTTCACTAA
This sequence comes from Artemia sp. Kazakhstan ARC1039, assembly GCA_029168905.1. Classification (NCBI taxonomy): domain Eukaryota; kingdom Metazoa; phylum Arthropoda; class Branchiopoda; order Anostraca; family Artemiidae; genus Artemia; species Artemia sp. Kazakhstan ARC1039. The sequence continues at coordinate 55,853 of JAQQPU010000096.1, read as the reverse complement.
CAAGAACTTAATTAATTCAGTGACCTTCAAAATTATAAAAGTTCACAATTAAGATCAAACTGGACATACGATATTCGTAGGCAATTACGCTGAGATTGAGGTGGGGAAAGAAAAGTAAGCAGAAGAGGGGTGGAGAGTTGTTAGCAAGAGCCATGGTACCCGCTGGGCTTGCCCCTTAAATTGCGGGGACAAGGTAGACAGCCTCCAACACTTCACTTGCTTCTCTCGCATTGCAACCACCAGAAAAATATCATTCAGCACTCGGGCGGTGAAGTTGTTTTCCAGGAAAGATTATACTTTCGCATTGCGCATAAGAATTAATTGTTTGGATATTGTCCTAACTATATCTATGGACTCTTTTTGACCTTGATTTGGCATTGCAGTTATTATTGCTCTAACGTGAGCAAGATGTTAGTGGAATATGCATATTCACCTGTACTGAATTTTCTCCAATCTAATTTTCGTGAAGGAATCGATGACGTGACGATAATTAATCATGCACTGGAATTTTTTGATGATAAAGTCATTAAAGACGCCAAAGCGGAGTTTGGGGAATAGCAGATCCGAATAAATCTGTTCCAAAGCGGCAGGGTGACCTAGCTTCGCAGAGAAATTTGGAAGATATTTTGGACTTGTTGCGTCAATGTGACTCTGATAATTCCCTGCTGCCAATTTTTGTCATTGTCTCACCTACTGAAGTGCCGGTTATCCCTGCAGTAGCTTACTTCAGGTTAGTCAGTAAGATTAGCTCCCTAGACCGAGCCCTTAAACAGATAAACGAAAAAGTGACATCTTATGATCTGAATTTTCCCTCCTTACCCAGTGCCTCGTTTAAGCCAAATGTAAACACATCCACTACTACTGTAGTAATCTCTGGCATTTCTCCCTAGCTTAACAATCCTGTGAAACGTCGTGATGCCATTGACCAAATCAAGGGACACCAAGCCATTCGTTCTATCAAGCCGTCGGGCAATAAGATTTTAGTGCAGATTGACCCAGCTGCTGCAAAGGACTTTTGTGATGCGGTACCTAATGTTCTGAAGTGCGATGCAAAACTTCAAGAGCGGAAACTCGTTGGAATAGTTAAAGGCATACCGCTAGCTTATGCCGTCAGCTTGTTCGTGGGGCGGGAAGGAGTTGTAGACGCTAAGCGCATCGGGCAGTCCTTGACTGCTAAGATATTCTTCTACGATGCTGTTGGACTTTAAAATGCACTTCGTATCTGACTTAAGGTAGAATATGAAATTTTCCGAGTATTGAGTGCCTCCGTCCTCCCCGTTGCTGTTATAAGTGTCAATCACCTGATCATGCGAAGGCCAATTGCACCAGCCCTCCCCGATGTTCCCGCTGCAACGGTATGCATTTATCGACAAAAGATGCACCATGTTTGGCTGAACCGAAGTGAGCGCTATGTGGTGAAGGCCATGTTGCATTCAGTCTAAAGTGCCGCGTAATCCGCAGTGCCATAGCTAAGCGTGTCTCGAACAAGAAATGACTGGAACAGTAACGTTTTCTGTGTGTTCTTTCAACATAAATGGCACCAAAGACAAAGATTATTCAATAAATCAGAAAATGAACGATTTTGACGTCGCGTTGCTACAGGAACATCTTTTGCCGGCTGTAAGTGTCAGCTCACTAAACAGAAGTGATGAACATGTAGTTTATACAACCAGTGCCGGACGTACGAGGGGCAGACCTTCCGGAGGGCTTGCATGTATTGTGAGTAATTCAGTTATCATTCGTTGTTCAAAGTGAAAGGACCTGTGTGTGATTTGTATTACATTATCTAAAATCTGTTACCTACAAAAGCGCAGTGACCTATTGAATGAAATTGGATATGATTTGTTGGACATAATTAATGAACTTGATATTGAATGAAATTGGATACAATTTTTTGGATATTTGGACTGATGAACCGATCATAAGGTGATTCATAAGCTCACGTTGACCTACCTATTCAAAGTTAAGTGTAGTTTTTTGTCTATTTGATAATACATTTCATTGGTCCAGTTCGAAAAGGATGCTGTTGTTCTAGCAAAATTCAGAAGTTATCCACCATGGCCCTGCCGAGTGTTGGACATAATTAAGGCCAAGAACAATAAAATATCTTACGTTGTATTTTGTTACTGAAGCCATGAAATCGTGACAACAACAGCCTCACAGCTTTCGAACTTTGTTAGCATTTCAAAGGAGGCTAAGAAGAAAAATGAATTAGGCGTTGCGAACGCTTTTGCGGAATTAGCTGATTTTCCTCATAAGCATCTTGAGATTACTGGTTCGAGTTTACCAAATACATCGGTGAATTCAGTAAACTCTGTTTTATCGGACTTGGACACACTTAAATCCAGTATCCGGAATGATATTGAAAAAGAAGTTTGTAAAAAAGTTGGAATGTCAAATAGTGCGGGTATGGTTGACTCTATCGTTTCTCAGATTCACGACTCTATGCTCGTTCAGTATTCGGCTAAGTTTGATGAGATTGAAAACAAACTACGGGCTCTTCAAAACGCAAACCTAGCCCTGGAAAATAGGGTTGAACAGCCTGAAGCACGTCTTGATGATATAGAGCAAGAAAAACGACTGAATCAGCTCGTATTTCATGGTGTTGACCACAGTGGGGGTCTTCCCATCTCTGAGTGTGTACTGAATGTGATTACAGATAAAATGCAAATTTCTGATTTTTCTTCGACCGCAATAGTTTCTGTATTTAAATTTCGAGCAAATTATACTGATTCGGACACCATTGTAAATGCAAAAAAGCGTCTTTTGCCTGTGTTGGTTACGTTCAAGTCTGCTGAAATTGCAAGAAAAGTGTTTGCATGTAAGTCAAAGCTTGCTCGGTCGGGAATTTTTGTCACCGAGTACCTAACATAAAAAAAAACAGATTCTTGACTTGGCTAAGAGTAAGCTTGGAAACAGAAATGTTTGGTCGAATAACGGGACAATTTTTGGAAAAAAACTCAGTGGGAGAGATCCGTAAAATTCGAGCTATGGCTGAAGTGGTTCGTTTGCCGATTCTGACCATATAATTTTGTGTTGTGTAAATTGTGTTGTTGAATTACTTGTATACTTGTTTTCCCTTTTTTATTTTATAGCCAAATTTTCCGTTCCTTTCGTTTTTTTTTCTTCTTCTTTCTGCCTATCAGTATGTTTTTTTTGTCGTAAAGGTAATCACCCTCTTCAATGAGTGCGAATATATATTATGACCCTTTGAATGAATTTGAAAAAAACCGGTTTATTCTTGGAAGCCAAGCTCGTGACACACTTGCGGAGGATGATGAATGCATAGATAATTTTTCGTTGAATTATCACCCAAGTAATTATGTGAATCCAAATAATCTTTATGAGTATTCAAGTCCTGCGAGTGCAGAAAGAGCGATCGTTTTCTGGAGTCAAGGTCTAAGAACGGCATATTCTTCTTTATGTGAGATTTTAAGTTCGCTAGATAAGAAACCGTGCATTGTAGGCCTTTGTGAGACATTTGTTTCTAGCAAGTCACTGCCATGGGATTTTTCTTTCCCAGGATATATTTGCGAGCGAAGAGAACGGACAACCATGGAGCGGGGCTGTCTAGGCCTTTTGATTAGTGAAGGTACCCAATATTGGGTTAGGGATGACCTTTCCCTGTGGCTTGAAGGTAGGATCGAAACACTTTTCATTGAAATAAAAATGAAGGGGAAAGGAACTTGATTTTGGGATTAATTTACAAAAATCCGTCATGTGATATTAGTTTTTTCTTGATGAATTTGAACCATTGTTAGATAAAATTAATAATGAAAATAAAAACAAATTTATGATGGGAGATTTTAATATAGATTTACTAAAAAGAGCGAATAGCTCAGATTTTGTTAATATGATGGTGTCACATGATAGTTTTCCTCTTGTGACTATTCCAACTCGGATTTCGCATCTCTCGGCATCTTTAATTGATAGTTTTTTCGTTAATGGTGGATTGCTTGAAAGATCCCAGCAGATGTGGTTGTGTCCGACGGCTCGGATCACCTTCTTTTAATAAGTAAAATAAAGCTGAATCAGTCAAAGGAAAATAAACGAAATGAAAGGGCTTCGTTTTACCGTGAAATGAATAATAAAAACCTAAAGAGTTTTGCAAATATGATGGATGAAACAAATTTCTCGCGTGTAATAAAGGAAAAGTGTCCAAATACTGCATATGACCTATTCAGTGAGATAGTGACGAATCTAATGAATGAAACATGTCCCTTGCGAAGAATAAACCCTAATAGAAATTTTCCTAAGAAACCATGGATATCAAAAGCTATTCTAGTTTCAATAAAGCAGAAAAACAAACTTTATGTGAATTATTCAAAGGATCATTCATATGATAGGTTTATAAATTTCAAGAGATTTTGGAATATTTTAAATTCAGTAAAACGGAATGCTCAGAAACTTTATTTCCAAAGTGAATTTCATGAAAATCAAGGGGATATGAAAAATACATGGAAAACAATAAATAAACTTTTGGGTAAATTTCATAGTAAGGAGGAGATGAGAGTCATGGAGACAACAGGAGGTCATCTTACTGATTCTCAAGACATATCTGAATTTCTGTGTGGTTATTTTGCAAATGAAGGAAAAAGACTTTGCGATCAAGCGCGGGCTAAACTACACATATCTGTGAGTTTTGGATCTGTCGTTAAAAGACAGCCTGTAAGTCAGAATTTCTTTGAGTTTGCAAGATATTCGGAACGGGAAGTGGCACGATTCTTGGGTACGATGAAGTCAAGCTCTAGCGGGATGGACGAGTTTTCCCTGAAACTCATAGATGCCGCAAAAACGAGTGTCTTACCTGTGTTGACGCACCTCATCAATCTTTCTTTAGATCTTAGAGTCTTCCCGGTAGCATTAAAGATTGCAAGAGTGATTCCTCTTCATAAAGGAGGGAAAAAAGATGACCCATCGAATCGAAGACCTATATCTATTCTCCCATTTTTCTCTAAGTTATATGAGAAAGTGGTACATGCCCAGTTAAGTTATTATATTGAAAAGAATAAAATTTTAATGGAAAATCAATTTGGGTTCAGAAAGGGCTATCTACGGATATAGCAGTTCTGAAATTGGTTGATTGGATTAGTGATGCATTTGAAGCTGGTCTCATACCTGCAGCTGTGTTTTTGGATATGAAAAAAGCGTTTGATACGGTGGACCACTCAGAGCTTATTCAAGCTCTTGACTCGATTGGGGTGAAGGGTTCAAGTCTGTAGTGGTTTTCATCGTATCTACACAATCGGTATCAGATAGTTCAGAATGGGTCATTTTTATCTTCAAAAAAGAAAGTAGAGTGTGGGGTACCACAAGGGTCAATCTTGGGACCTCTACTTTTCATTATTTTCATTGATCGAGTGAAACCTTACCTGTCAGAAGCTGGTGTCATCCTGTTTGCAGATGACACTTTGCTCTTTCTGGCAGCGCCTTCACTTGATGTCTTATATAATAAAATTCATAATGCAGTTTCTGAACTTCTAACTTTTTCTCAGCAAAATATGTTAACCCTAAACTTTCCTAAAACCTTTTTCATGATATTTTCTAGACTTTCGTCTAGTTCTGGAAATGACCATATCACGGTTCAAGAAAATGTGATAAAGAGAGTAGCAACAACGAAGTATTTGGGGTTTTTAATTGATGAAAACCCGTCGTGGAAAAACCATTCAAGTGCAATAGCTGAAAAATTAAGCAGAGGCCTTGGGGTGATGCGAAGAATTAAAAATCTAGTCCCAAAAAAGACCCTGAAAATGATTTATTTTTCTATATTTTACCGATATATTAGCTACGGATGCTCTATATGGGCAAGTAATTTTGTTACATGTTTCAAAAGAGTACAAAAACTTCAGAATAGAGCTGCAAAATTATTATCTGAATTTGATGATTCTGATGAGGTTCCTGCTCATGAGCATTTTAAAAAGAATAAGTTAATGGATGTATCCAAAATTCGAGATTACCAAGTCGCGATTTTCTCGTATAAATATTTGAATCAGCTGCTCACCCCTGCTTTTGAAAATCTTTTTACTTTTAATAGAGACCGTCACGATCATAATACAAGGAAAGCTGATGACCTAACTCATGAGCTTAGGAGCACCACTCGGGCATCTTTTGTGATTCGCCATTATGGTCCCCATGTTTGGAATATATTGCCCGAGTGTGTGAAAAATGCGCCTAGTCTTCCGGCTTTCAAGTCACGGGCAAAGAAGTTTCTTTTATCTCGTGAGTGAATTTGGTGTTAAGCCCACTCCAGGTTATCATTCTATTTAAGGTATTTCCCCGATTTAGTTTGCTTTTTTTCTTTTTTTTCTATCTACTTCTTGTCTTTTCCTCTTTCTCTCTTTTTTCCTTTATTCCTTCATCAGATAATTTTCTTGTGTGTTGAGTAGCAAGGTATGAATGTTATTTTAATTAGCTGAGAGTGATAACCTCGCTTGCCCTTTCAAGCTTATTGCCTTTCTTGGCAGGCGAAAGGCGAATAGTGTTTGTTTTCTTTTTTAATAAATATATATCTAATCTAATAGACTTTCGTGCTTCTCTCCCCAGTGCATACACTCTTGCGATAATTTTATTGCCCTTCGAATTGCAGATCTAGTGATTATCAATGCTTACCTACCTCATGATAAAAAAACAGTTTTGTCACTTAATAAATTCACAAAAATTTTGTCTTCTCTGAAGAGTTTCCTTCGGAATATCGAAAGTCATAGCTATAAGTGGATCATAGTGGGAGACCTAAATTGTAACATAAATAGAGAGTCAACTCGGTCTGATCTTGTGCTTCAGTCTTTGCCAGATGGATATCAGATAGTATCCAAGACTGCAGATTTTTCGTATATTCATAATAGTGGATTTGTGTCTGATATAGACCACTGTGTTTGCTCGGCTGGTGTGATATGCTCGAGTGTCGAGGTTCATGATAAAGAAAGAGATTATGATCACCTCCCCCTCTCTTTTACCGTCTCTGTTTCGCATTCTTCTCGCCTGAATCAGTGTGAATCTTCTGTACGGGGCACGAAATGGTATGATAAGCGTGAATGGAATAAAGCTAACTGGACATTCTATATCTGTACTTTGGCAACTCTGCTCTCATCTGTGACAGTTCCTTACCATTTAATTTGTACCAGTGTCCTCTCGCCTAATGCTCGATCACAACTTAATTCTTACTATTCTCAGATTGTTGCCTGCCTTAAACAAGCCGAGGCCATAGCTGTCCCTGTTTCGCGTATTCGTTCGAAAACTAGAAGTTCTTTATGGAAAGAGGACGCTCAGTTAAAAATTGTTAAAAATCGGGCGAAAATGTCGCTTCGGATATGGAATGCGTGTGGCCACCCCACTTCGGGTCATGTATTTAATATTAAAAGAAAAACTAAATCTGAATTCAAATCTTACTTGCGAAGCGTCCGATATAAGGGTAAGGAATTTCCGAAAAGTCCTCGGCAATGGATTGAAGTGGTGAATTCTAGTAAGCTAAACCCGACTGTTTCGTTCAGTTTAATTCCTGGTGATTCATGGGTTAGTGATTACTCGACAATTTTCAGTACAGTAAATTATGCAGTCCATTCCAGGTTTTGTAGATTGCTTGATTCAGTTATTCCGCGTAGACTACGCCAGAAAGATATTATCCCTATTAGTGCTGAGTCTGTTGTGAAAAGTATTACAAAACTAAAATCTAAGTCTGTTGATTTGGATGGAATTTGTGTTGAACATTTAAGAATCGATTCTCCCGAGTTGATTAGCCATCTACAACTACTTTTTCAGATGTGTGTTAGTAGCTCACTAGTGCCTGATTCTTTCCTGTGTGGTACTGTTACCTCTGTTCTGAAGCGAGGGAAGGATCCGCTTAATTGTGGATCCTACCGCCCTATCACTGTAGCGTGTAATTTAAGCAAACTATTTGAATATGTATTGCTCCCGTTTATTCAAGATAAGGTGGATTATGACGCAAATCAGTTCAGTTTTAAGTCGCGTATAGGATGCCAGCATGCCCACCGTATACTTGCAAAGGTGTTACAAGAAGCACAACGTTTAAAAATGGAAGTTCACTTTTGTGCGTTAGACCTATCTAAAGCTTTCGATACTGTTTGTCACTCTCAGGCATGGTTTCTCTGGCACGTTTGGGTGTGAATAGTTCAATTATTTGTGCACTTCGGTTTTGGTACCAGAATTCATTTATTCAGTTGAGGCAGGGTTCCCGGGCCTTTGGAAAAATCCCAGTTAGATCTGGGATCCGTCAGGGCGGTGTGCTTCCACCTCATATTTTTAAAGCTTGTTTATTGAATGTTCTTAATATGATACCGCTTTCTTACTCTTCAGGGTTGTCAAACGTCTCCTATATTGCGATATGTGGGTGATCTTCTGCTTGTTAGCAGGTCAAAGTTTACATTAATGAAGTCTGCTACTAGTATCGCGGCTGTATGGGGAAATCGGATTAAGCCTCAACACTGATAAATGCGAATATTTAGTGTTTAATTCAAAATCTTCAGCAACGCCACTTGATTGCGGCGTATTTTCTGTAAAAAGTGTTGAATCTTTCCGATGGCTTGAGATCAATATTTGCAAATCGCTTACCTTATTTCGTTTCCGGACATTGAGTGATATTAAAGAGAAGCTGAAACTGGGGTACGCCAAAATTGTCCCCAACAGGGGAAGATATAACAGAAAAGCATTGGCTAAATTGTACTCGAGCTTTTGTGACCATGCGGTTTTGTTCTCAGCTGGCCTTCACATCCTGTTTCGTCCAGGGGATATTAGCGATATTAGAATTACGTATTTCAGATATTGCAAGTTTTTATTGTATCGGCCTCGCAGATAGAGTAATAGAAAGATGATGCGGATTTTTGGCTCTCCGGATATTGTAAATTGTTTCGTCAGACAAAGTACCCGTCTTCAAGAGAACATTCATGCTACTTTGGTGTTAACCACCCACTTATCCGGGTAGCCACAGCGCATTAAGTGCAATATTCATTTATTGTGTTGTTGTTAAATGTATCTTTGTGGTTTTTTTTTCTCTTTTCATGTGTTACTCCACTTCATTTTCTGTATAGTGGGTCAAAAATAAATTATTTATTATTATTATAATGTAAGCTACATAGTGATCTGCATAACTGACAATAATTGTTATCTTACAAGAAATGAAAAAAAAAGGTTGAACAAAAAATTAGTTTGAGTTTTGACTATCGAAGCTACTGCATTGACTATTATGAAACTTGTCTGTAAATATCTGTCAATTTCCATAGTTTTGGTCACTTACTCCGGGGGTGGTATGGGGTGTTTCATCCTAGAAGGCAAGTGACAGCGAGACTCAGAACAAGTCAAAAATGATAGAGAAGAAGAAAGAAAAATTACATTAGAGTTAGAAAAACGCAACTTTCGATGCTATCAAAATATGGTGCAAACCCAGTAAAAACCTACAAAGATGATTATCAAATCCTCAAATGTCCTTCAAATCCCCCTCAAATACCCTTTTTAGCTACCCTCCTCTCAAATATATCTGGTAGAAATTTTGAGATAACCATTTTCTTAAAAACAGTCTGAAGATTAAATAACTATGCCTTCAGAGATGACATGACCCCCCGCAGCCCTTGGGACACGGCTTTAAGTTATACAATTGTCCATTGTTTACACATAGGGCTAATTTTTAGGAAAGAAGGCATGCCTGATCCGAGGTGTCCATAAAGGCCTAGTGTGTTAAAGTGAAACTTTTAGAAAATGTTGAGTGGGATGTTGAACAAAACCAAAGCACACTATGTGCATTCTGGTATTCAGAAGGGCGTATCAGCAACATTTCAGGAACGGCTGAGGGTATTAAGTTTAATTTTTCAGGACATGTTGAGAGAGATGCTTAAAAAATAGTTAGAGGGCGACCAGCCTCAATCTCCCGCGCACTTTTAAGATGCCCTTTCCCCTCAATAATTATCTAAATTTTGAGATAGCTATTTTCAGAATAGTAAAATATATGTAAACAGTGAACGAATTGCCTAACTTAGAGCCCTACTTCTGAGGGCTGGGGGGGGGGGTGATATCCCCAAAAGCATAATTGCTAGACCGTTCAACAGTTCTGAAGAAAAAAGCTCTTTTAAAGTTTTGATCGGATCTGTTTTGGGGAATGAAGGTTACCCTTCATTCACTTTTGACTCTTAAAAAAGGCACTATAGCATTCAATTTCCAAACAAAAGAGCCCTTTCCAAAGTTTATGCGACCGCATGTTCCATAAAAATCATATATGCCACCAGGGGCTAGCTTACAACTCTAGCCCCAGGGCTCTGGTAAGTTGTGTCAGCCCTAAAGATTTTGTTATATGTTCCTTGGACTATATTTAACAAAATAACTGTCTCGGAATTTCAATCAGATGCGGTTGGGGAAAAGAGGGTGTCGCGGGAGGGGGACTAGTTACCCTTTATCATTTTTTATTCTTAAAAGGGAACTAGAACTTTACGTTTCTAATTAAATGAGCCTCCTCTAAAGTTTATGCAGCCACCACTTCTATAAAAACCTTGTATGCCTTCGGAGCATAACTTACAACCCTTGCGCTAAGTTTCCAAGCAGTTGTTTCACCCCCGAAGTCCTTGTTATAAGATCTTTAGACTATTTTCAACAAAATGGCTACATAAAAATTTATATTGTATTCATTTGAGGAATATAGGACGTGAAGGGCGGGGGATCTAGTTGCTCTGTGAGCGCTTTGACTCTTGAAAAGGGAAGTAGCAATTCTGATTTTCAATAAAATGAGCCACCTCCGAAGTCTAAAGTGAAAAAATGGGTTTGTGTCAACCTCGGAGTTTTTATTATCTGATGTTTGAACTATTTTTTGACAAAATGGCTATCTCTAAATTTTTCAGGGGGGCCGGGGGGGGTACCTCCGATCCGGTTTGGGGGGGGGGGGAGGGGGGCTAATCGCCCTTCGGTCTCTTTGACCTCTTTGAAAGTGAACTAGAAACTTCTATTTTCAATCAAATTAGCCCTCTCTGAAGTTTTTACGAGCATCCGTTCTATAAGAACCATATATATCCCCAGAGTACAAATTACAACACCTATCCCTGGGCCCTGGGGAGTTGTGTCGATAGCGGAGTTTTAATATCTGATGTTTGAACTATTTTGAACAAAATTGTCACCTTAAATTTTTATTGGACGGGTTTATTTATCCAATAAAGCCAAAGGCGTGGAGAGCAGGAGGGGCTAGTTGCCCTCCGATCTTTTTTACTCTGAGAAAATGAACTAGAATATTTAATTTCCATTCAAATGAGCCCTCTCTGAAGTTTCTATGAGCATTCCTTTCATAAGAACCATGTACGGCCCCAGGACATAGCTTAAAATACCTGCCCCAGGCCCTGGGGGTTGTGTCGACACAGGAGTTTTTGTTATCTGACCTTTGAACTATTAAAAAAATAATCTAAAAATTTGTATCAGGTAGGTTTGGGGAAAAAGGGCGCAGGGGGGGGGGCTAGGGGACCTCCGATCCCTTTTGACTCTTTAAAATTGAACTAGATTTTTCAATTTCCATTCAAGTCAGCCCTCTCTGAAGTTTATACGAGCATCCATTCCATAAGAACCATATGTGCCCCCAGGGCATAACTTGCAACGCCTGCCCCCGGGCCCTGGGGGGCTGTGTCGACACCAGAGTTTTTGTTACCTGACCTTTGAACTATTTTTAACAAAATGGCTATCTGAAAATTTGTATCGGAAGCATTCGGGGAAAAAGGGGCGTGGGGAGATAGTTGCCCTCTGATATCTTTTGACTCTTAAAAAGTGAACTAGAACTTTTAATTTCCGATCAAATGAACCCTCTATGAAGTTTATACGGGCATCCCTTCCACAAGAGCTGTATATGCCCCCCCCAGGCATAACTTACAACGCCTACCCTGGGGCCTGAAGTATTGTGTTGATCCCGGAGTTTTCGATATATGATGTTTGAACAATTTTGAAAAAATGGCTCTCAAAGTTATTATCGGATGGGTTTGAGGAAAATAGGGTGTGGAGAGAGGGGGGCTAGTTGCCCTTGGATATCTTTTGAATCTTAAAAAGTGAACTAGAACTTTCAATTTCCAATCAAATGAGCCCTCTCTGAAGTTTATACGAGCATCTCTTTCGTAAGAACCATATTCACCCCCAGGGCAACACTTAAAACGCCTACAACACTTAAAGCATAAAACTGCCGCAAATCATCATCAATAAATAAATGACACCCAAAACGAACAACTGAAATTATAATAAATAACCGAGTCCAACTCAAAACGAGCAGAAATTAAGATGAATAGGGCTGACAAACCCCAAGCCTTCTTAAGACCAGAATATAATTTGCACTTACTAAAAACAAAATACATGTTAAATCTTCTCATTATTTTTTAACTCTAACGAATCAAAAACTAATAAGACTTAAAGGAATAAATATAAGTATATGCATATTAAACTGTCAATCCAAATTTATTCGTTTTCTTAAAGTGCAAATTAAGTGTTGGTCTTGAGAAGGAATGGGGGTTGTCAGCCCTATTCATGAGTAGTATTGTAGTTATAGATACTGCGGTCTAGTACCCCCCTTCGATCCCAAATATCGACATTTTTTTTAAACACACATAACCCTATAATACATCCTACGACACATATAGTCAATCATTCCCACGAAACACATATCCCATCATTCCTACGACAGCTACATATCTCATCATTCGAATGACACACAAATCCTATCATTCCTATGACATACACAACCCACCATACAAGTGCAGCCCTAAGCCACTATTTTGAGACACACCTATGCCAACATTCCTATGATAGCCAGCAGATGTTACAAGAACAAGATCTTCCAAATTATCTTATGCAGTTTAAGCAGCCCATCTGGTCTTATCGTACTTCCGGCGCGATAAGAAATTCTAGGAAATATATTTTTTCTGTAAAAGTGCGATGATTTCAATGCTGTCAGTAGTCCTATTATCACAGGCAAATATTCAGATAAAATAGAATGATCGTCCCGGTTCATGTACCTTGTTCAATAATAGAATTGAGTTTGAAGTGACTTGTTGTCTTATAAATGAAGTATTGATATGGATTCTAGTATACAATTGGTAGAGGTTTTTCGTACACTAATAGTATCGAGCGCATTATTGATTATTGATAATCGCTAGTGATATATCTGAGTTTCGTTAGGTAAGTATGTTGTCCAATAAAAGAATTGAGTTTGAAGTGACATTAAGTCTTATACACGAAATTTTGATATGGATTCTAATAAGCAATTGGTGGAGATCTTTTCGTACTTTAAAGGCGTCAAACCGATTATTTATTATTGGCAATTGCTTATGACATATCTAAGTTTCGTTTGACAAGCATGTTATTTAATAATAGAACTGAGTTTGAAGTGACATTATGTCTTCTAAACGAAATTTTTGTACTTTAATGGTGTCAAACCGATTATTGATTATTGGTAATTGCTTATGATATATATGATTTTCGTTTGACAAGTATGTTGTTCAATAATTGAAGAGAGTTTGAAGTGACATTATGTCTTATAAACGAAATTTTGGTATGGATTCCAATAAGCAATTGGTAGAGATCCTTTTGTACTCTAATGGTGTCAAAGCGATTATTGATTATTGGTAATTGCTTATGACATATCTGAGTTTCGTTTGACAAGTATGTTGTTCCATAAATGAAGAGAGTTCGAAGTGACATTATGTCTTATAAGTGAAGTTTCGATATGGATTCTAAAAACAATTGGATGAGACCTTTTTGTACTCTAATTGTATCGACCCTATTATTGATTATTGAATATTGATAACTGATTATGACTACAACAGGGCAGGTATCATTATTGTAATTTAATGGCCCTTTGCACATCGGTTTTCCATTACCGGGCTTGCGTATGAGTTTGGGACCCCACATTCTCATCAGGCCCCAAGTTACCATCCAGGGCACCATATCCCCCCTCCATGGCCCCAAGTCCCCCTCTAGGGCATGGAGTCCCAAATCCATGCCCCCTTCAGGGCAGCCATCCCCCCTTCAGGATTCCCCCAAGTTTTAGCCCTCCTTTCTTTCCTGATTTTTTTTTAAACTTTTTTTCCATGTCTTAAAATCACATCAAATATACTTATAGCGAAATACCACCTGCGATGTTTTAAAATTAAAGAACGAGGATGATGTAATTATGTCAGTCGTGATTTTTTTCTATTTGAAAATAATGTTTATAGAGACGTTTTTTTACTTAGATTTGTTTAACTAATTTTTTTCTACTTTTTTTATGTCTTAAAATCACCTTAGATATACTTAAAACAAAAATTACTTGTGATTTTTAAAAAAAAACACAAAATGAAAATGACACAAATATGTCAGTCGTATTTGCTTTTTGTGAATTTGCCTGGATTTGTATGCATTACTTACGGTTTCTATGGGATTCTTCTAGATTTCTGTGTATTGGTTAAGGTTTTTGTGAAGTCTTCGGAATTTTTATGTATTTGTCATGATTTTCAGAGGTTGGCAATGATTTCTACAGTTTGGTCTTGATTTTTATGAATTTGTATATATTTTAAGAGGATTAATTTCTACAGTTTGGTCTTAGTTTTTGCAAATTCTTGGGATTTCTATGTATTGGTCAAGAGTCTTTAGAGGTTTGCCATGATTTCAATAGCATGGTCTTGATTTCTGTGGTTTGGTCTGGATTTCCATGGTTTGGTCCGGATTTCAAGGGCTGCCCTTATTCTTTTGAACTCGTCTGGATAAAAAAATTTCTAAGGTGAAACATAACAAAACAGACGACACTTGAAAAAACTTTCAAGGTGGAACCTAACTAAACAGAAGACACTATGAAAAAAATACTCTAAGGTGAAAGATAAGAAAAAAGAAGATACATTGAAAAAAACTTCTAAGAAAAAACATAACAAAACAGTAGAAACTTTGAAAAATCTTATAAGGTGAAGCATAAAAAAACTGAAGACATTAAAAAAAACTTCTAAGGTGAGTCATAACAAAACAGAAGACCCTTTGAAAATAAATTAAGGTGAAACATAACATAACAGAAAACACTGAAAAGAACTTTCAAGGTGAAACGTAACAAAACAGATGACACTTTGAAATAAAAACTTTTATAGTGAAACCTAACAAAAAAGAAGACACTGAAAAAAATTTGTTAAAGGTGAAACGTAACAAAAAAGAAAAGACTTTGAAAAGACATATTTTAAGGTGAAACCTAACAAAACAGAAGACACTTTGAAAAACAATATCTTAGGTGAAAAATATGAAAACAGAAGACACTTTGAGAAAATTTTTTAAGGTGAAATGTAACAAAACAGAAAAGACTTTGAGGAAAACTTCTAAGATGAAACATAACAAAAGAGAAGACACCGAAAAATACTTCTAAAGTGAAACCTAACAAAACAGAAGACACTTTGAAAAAATCTTTTAAGGTGAACGTAACAATACAGAAGACACTAAAAAATACTTTTAAAGTGAAACCTAACAAAACAGAAGACCCTAGAAAAACAAAAATACTTTTGTTTTGTTACAGAAGACAAAGTGTCTTCTGTAACAAAACAGAAGACACTTTGAAAAAACAATATCATAGGTGAAAAATATGAAAACAGAAGAGACTTTGAGAAAAATTTTTAAGGTGAAATGTAACAAAACAGAAAACACTTTGAGAAAAACTTCTAAGGTGAAACATAACAAAAGAGAAGACACTGAAAAATAGCTTTTAAGGTTAAACCTAAAAAAAACGGAAGACACTTTGAAAAAATCTTTTAACGTGAAGCGTAAGAAAACAGAAGACACTTTGAAAAAAAATCTTTTTAAGGTGAAACATACAAAACAGAAGACACTGAAAAATACTTTTAAAGTGAAACCTAACAAAACAGAAGACTTAAAAAAACAAAATACTTTCAAGCTGAAAAGTAACTAAACAGAAGGCACTTTGAAAAAATCTTCTAAGGTGAACGTAACAATACAGAAGACACTTTGAAAAAAACTCTTAAAGTGAAACATAACAAAACAGGAGATATTGAAAAAAAATTTAACGTAAAACGTAATGAAACAGAAGACATTGAAAAAAAACCGTTTAAGGTGAAACGTAAGAAAACAGAAGACAATTTGAAAAAAAGCTTCTAAGGTGAAGCATAACAAAACAGAAGACACTGAAAATATCTTTTAAGGTGAAACGTAACAAAACAAAAGACACTTTGAAAAAAAACTTCTAAGGTGAAGCGTAACAATACAGAGGACACTTTGAAACACTTCTAAGGTGAAACATAACAAAACAGAAGACAATTTGAAAAAAAATGTTTTTGAGGTGAAACGTAATAAAAAAGAAGACACTGAAAACGACACTTCTAAAACAAAACAGAAGACACTAAAACAACTTCTAAGATGAAACATAACAAATCGAAAGACCCGTTGAAAATTTTTTTTTAAGGTGAAACGTATCAAAACAGTAGATCCTTTGAAAAAATTAAGATGAAACATGAAAAAAAACAGAAGACACTGAAAAAAAAATTAAGGTCAAACTTAACAAAACAGAAGACACTGAAAGAGAATCTTTTAAGGTGGAACGTTTCACCTTAGAAGTTTTTTTCAAAGTATGTTCTGTTTTTCTACGTTGCACCTTAAAAGATTTTTTCAAAGTGTCTTCTGTTTTGTTAGGTTTCACCATAGAATTTATTTTTTCAAAGTGTCTTCTGTTTTGTTACATTTCACTTTAAAAGTTTTTTTCCAAGTGTCTTCATTTTTCTCACGTTTTACCTTAAAAGTTTTTTCAGTGTCTTCTGTTTTGTTATATTTCACCTTAAAAGTTTGTTTTCTTAGTGTCTTCTGTTTCGTTACGTTTCACCTTAAAAGTTTTTCTTAGTGGCTACTGTTTTGTTACGTTTCACCTCTAAAGTTTTTTTTTCAAAGTGTCTTCTGTTTTGTTATTTTTCACCACAGAAGTTTTTTTCAAAGTGTATTGTTTTTTGTTATGCTTCACCTTAAAATATTTTTTTTCAAAGTGTCTTTTGTTTTGTTATATATCACTTCAGAAGTTTTATTTCATTGCGTATACTGTTTTCTAATATTTCACCTTAAAAGATTTTTTTCAGTGTCTTCACCTTGAAGATTCACCTTAAAATACTTTTTTCGGTGTCTTTTTATGTTTCAATAAGTCTTCTGTTTTTCTATGTTTCACCTTAAAATATTTTTTTTATTGTCTTCTGTTTTGTTATGTTTCACCTTAGAAGTTTTTTTCCAACGTGTATTCTGTTTTGTTACGTTTCAACTTAAAAAGTTTTTTCAGTGTCTTCTGTTTTATTATGTCTTATCTTAAAAGTTTTTTCCCAAAGTATATTCTGTTTCGGTACGTTTCACCTTAAAACATTTCAATTTTTTTCAGTGTCTTCTGTTTGGTTAGGTTTCACTTCAAAAAACTTTTCAGTGTCTTCTGTTTTGTTATGTTTCACCTTTAATGTTTAGTTTTGAGTGTCTTCTGTTCGGTTGCGTTTCACCTTAAAAGATTTTTTTCAAAGTGTCTTCTGTTTTGATATGTTTTGCCTTAGAAGTTTTTTCAATGTCTTCTGTTCTGTTAGGTTTCACCTGAGAAGATTTTTTTCAAAGTGTCTTCTGTTTTGTTATGTTTCACCTTATAGGTTGTTTTTCAAAGTGTCTTCTGTTTTGTTACGTTTCACCGTAATGTTTTTTTTTGTTTTTTCAGTGTCTTCTGTTCTGTTAGGTTTCAGTTGAAAAGTTTTTTTTTATCCAGATGAGTTCATAAAGAACAGGGCCAGCCCTAGAAATCCAGACTAGACCACGGAAATCAAGACAAAACACCAGAAATAAAGACCAAACTGTAGAAAATATTGTCAACTTCTAAGAATGACAAATACATAGAAACACAGACAAATTCATAAAAATTAAGACCAGACTGTAAAAATCAGGGCCAACCCTAGAAATCAGGACCAAACCATAGGAATCGAAACCAAACTGTAGAAACCATTTCCAACCTCTAAAAATCGCGACCAATATATCTGGATTTCCGACGAGTTCATAAAAATCTTAACTAAGACATAGAAATCCAGATGAATGCCATAGAAATCATAAGCATTGCATAAAAATCCACGCAAATTCATAAAAATCAGTTACGACTGACATATTTGTATGATCCTGATTTTGTATTTTTAAAAATATCAAAAGTGATTTTTTTGTTATAAGTATATCTAATGTGATTTTCAGACAAGGAAAGTAAAGTTTAAAAACATTTAGTTAAGCAAATCTAAGTAAAAAACGTCACTACAAACATTATTCTCACATAAAAAAATCACGACTGACAAATTTATATCATCCTCATTTTGTACTGTTAAAATTTCACAGGTGTTTTTTTTTGCTAAAAGTATATGTGATGTGATTTTAAGACATGAAAAAGGTTGAAGAAAATCATGAAAAAGAGGGCGGGGGCAAAAAATTTGGGGGTGGGAGGGATTGGGACTCTGGAGAGGGATTGGAACCCTGAGGGGATGGCACAGAGCGGGGACTCCAGGCCCTGAAGGTTACTTGGGGCCGTGGAGTGTGGCATAGGCCCCTGGATCTCGAGTCAGGGCCCTGGCTGAGAATGTTGGGGCCAAACTCATATGCAATCTCGGTAACGGAAAACTGATATGCAAAGGACCATTGCATTACAGTAATGATACCTGTCCTGTTGTAGTCCTAATCAATTACCACTAGTCAATAGTCAATAATCGGATCGATACCATTCGAGTACAGATCTCATTCAATCTTCTATTGGAATCCATATCTAAATTTTGTTTACATAACATAATGTTATTTAAAATTCTTTTCAGTTATTGAACCACATACATGTGAAACGAAACCCAGATATGTCACAAACAATTATCAATAATCAATAATCGGGTCGATACCATTAGAGTACAAAAGATCTCATCTAATTTGTCATTAGAACCCGTATTAAAACTTCTTTTATAGGACATAATGTCACTTCAAACTCAATTATATCATTAAAAAACATACTACCCCAACCCCAAGGACCCCCTCCCCCAACTTTTTGCCCCTCCCCCTCCCTAACTCCTGCCCTTAACACCCCCCCCCCTCAGCCCCCTGCTAACCCCCCCTCCAACCCCCCTCCCTCCGACCCCCCCCCCTAAGGCCCCCCCCACTTTTTTTTAACAATATATATTTTTTCAACTTTTTTTTACATCTCTTAGAATGACATGTAACATACTTTCTACATAAAAAAACAAATTTATCACATTTAATATTTTCCGAACTCAAAATGAGAATCATATAGAAATGTTAGTCGTAACTTTTACTAATAGAAAAATAATGTTTGTAGTGACCCTTTTTGATAGTTTCTTTCAACTTTTTTTTACAAGACTAAAAATCAGCACTCAACATGTTCCATCTACAAATTGTTTTCACGAGGAAAAAATAAAAAAATCAATGTACAAAATTCACGAAGAAAAAAAAAACATGAAATAAGTTTCACGAAAAAAAATTAACATGCAACAAGTTCCATGAAGAAATCCAGTTTCATTTGTATAAAAATCAATGTATAGGTTTCACAAAGATTAAAATCAACATGTAACATGGTTCATGAAGAAAAACCAGCATGCAACAAGTTAAACATACAAAAAAATCAGCACGCAACAAGTTCCATGGAGAAAATCAACTTCAAGAGGAGAGAAATCAATTTGCAAGTTTCTCAATGAGAATAGTCAACATGCAACAAGTTACACGAACCAAAAAGTATGCAACAAGTTCCTTTAACAAAATAAGCACGCAACAAGTTCCTTGAACAAAATCAGTTTCACGAGGAGAAAAATCAGTGTACGAGTTTCGCAAAGAGAAAAAACAAATCAACATGCAACAAGTTTCACGAACAAAAAAAAACTGCCAGCAACAAGTTCCGCGAACCAAAAACAATACGCAAGCAACAACTTCCATTAATAAAATCAGTTTCACGAAGAGAAAAATCAATGTACAAGTTTCGAGAAGAGAATAAACAAAATCACACTGCAACACGTTTCCCGAACAAAAGATCATCACTCAACAAGTTCCAAGAACATAAATAAGCGTGCAACAAGTTCCATGAACAAAACCAGTTTTCTCAATGAGGAAAGTTATTATGGAAGTTTCACGATGAGAAAAATCGACATGTAACATGGATCACGAACAAAGAAATGTGAATGCAATAAGTTCCATGAACAAAATCAGTTTCACTGGGTAGAAAAAAATCAATGTACTTGTTTCACGAAGAGAAAAAATAAACATGCAACAAGTTTCAGGAATAAAAAAATCAGCACGCAACAAGTTCCACGAACAAAATCAGTTTAACGGAGAGAAAATCATTGTTTAAGTTTCTCGAAGAGAAAAAAAAATCAGCATGAAACAAGTTTCACGAAGAAAAATCAGCACTCAACAGGCATAAATCAGAATTGTCAAGTTCCATGAACAAAATTGGCTTCAAGAGAAGAAGATAAAATTAATGTACAAGTTTCACGAAGAGAAAAATCAACATGCACCAAGTTTCATGAACAGAAAACCATCATGCAACAAGTTCCTTGAACAAAATCAGTTTCACGAGGAGAAAAATCAGTGATCAAATTTCGCGAAGAGAAAAAAACAAAATGCAACAAGTTTCACGAACAAAAAAAAATCAGCAAGTAACAAGTTCGAGAATCAGAAAAATTTGCATGCAGTATGTTCCATGGACAAAATTAGTTTTAGGAGGAGAAAAAAAATCAATGTACCCGTTTCACGAAGAGAAAAAATTAACATGCATCAAGTTTTAAGAATAAAAAATAGCATACAACAAGTTCCACGAACTAAAAAAAAACAATCAGCACGCAACAAGTTCCATTAACAAAATCAGTTTCACGAAGTAAAAAAATCAATGTACAAGTTTCGCGAAGAGAAAACAAACTGGTTGCAACAAGTTTCACAAACCAAAAAAAAATCATCCCTCAACAAGTTCCACGAACATAAATAAGCACGCAACAATTTCCATGAACAAAACCAGTTTTCTCTATGAGAAAAATCATTGTAGATGTTTCACGAAGAGAAAAATCAACATATAACCTGAAACACGACCATAGAATATGCAAGCAATAAGTTCCATGAGCAAAATCAGTTTCTCTATGTGAAAAAAATCAAGTTTCATGAACAAAAAACCATCATGCAACAAGTTCTATGAATTACAATCAGTACGCAACAAGTTCCTTGAAAAAAAAAACAGTTTCGCGAGGAGAAAAATCAGTGTACGAGTTTCGCGAAGAGAAAATATCAACATGCAACAAGTTTTACGAACAAAAAAAATAGTCAGCACACAAAAAAATCCACGATAAAAAAAATATGCATGCAGTATGTACCATGAACAAAATTAGTTTATGGAGGAGAAAAAAATCAATGTACATGTTTCACGAAGAAAAAAAATCAACCTGCAACAAGTTTCAAGAATAAAAAAACAGCAAGCAACAAGTTCCACAAACAAACAAAAACAATCAGCATGCAACAACTTCCATTAACAAAATCAGCTTCACGAAGCGAAAAATCAATGTACAAGTTTCGAGAAGAGAATGAATAAAATCACACTGCAACACGTTTCACGAACAAAAGATCATCACTCAACAAGTTCCACGAGCATAAATCAGCGTGCAACAAATTCCATGAACAAAACCAGCTTTCTCAATGAGGAAAATCATGGTAGAAGTTTCACGAAGAGAAAAATCAACATTTAACATGGATCACGAGCAAAGAAATATGCATGCAATAAGTTCCATGAACAAAATTAGTTTCACTAGGTAGAAAAAAAATCAATGTACTGGTTTCACGAAGAGAAAAAATAAACATGCAACAAGTTTCAGTAATAAGAAATCAGCACGCAACAAGTTACAAAACAAAATCAGTTTAACGGGGAGAAAATCATTGTTTAAGTTTCGCGAAGAAAAAAAATTCAGCATGCAACAAGTTCCACGAAGAAAAATTCAGCATGCAACAAGTTGCACGAAGAAAATTCAGCACTCAACAAGTTCCACAAACATAAATCAGCACGGGCAAGTTCCTTGAACAAAATTGGCTTCAAGAGAAGAAAAAAAACCTATGCGCCAGTTTCACGAAGAGAAAATCAACATGCAACAAGTTTCATGAACAAAAAACCATGATGCAACAAGTTCCATGAACAACAATCAGCACGCAACAAGTTCCTTGAACAAAATCTGTTTCACGAGGAGAAAAATCAGTGTACAAGTTTCGCGAAGAGAAGAAAAAGCAACATGCAAAAAGTCTCACGAACAAAAAAAAATCAGCACGCAATTAGTTCAAGAATCAGAAAAATATGCATGCAGTATGTTCTACAGACAAAATTAGTTTTAGGAGGAGAAAACAAAATCAATGTACATGTTTCACAAAGAGAAAAAATCAACATGCACCAAGTTTCACGAATAAAAAACAGGATGCAACATGTTCCACGAACTAAAAAAAAACAATCTGCACGCAACAAGTTCCATTAATAAAATCAGTTTCACAAGGTGAAAAATCAATGTAAAAGTTTCGCGACGAGAAAAAAAACAGGATGCAACAAGTTTAACAAAAGAAATCATCACTCAACAAATTCCACGAACATAAATCAGCATGCAACAAGTTCCAAAATACATAACAAGCTCAACAAGCTCCACAAACATAAATCAGCACGGTCAAGTTCCATGAACAAAATTGGCTTCAAGACAAGAAAAAAATCAATGTGCAAGTTTTATGAAGAGAAAAATCAACATGTTACAAATTGCATGAACAAAAATCCCATCAAACAACAAGTTCCATGAAAAACAATCAGTTTCACAAGGAGAAAAATCAGTGTACAAGTTTCGTGAAGAGAAAAAAGCAACATGCAACAAGTTTCACGAACATAAAAAATCAGCACTCAACAAGTTCCAGAATCAGAAAAATATTCATGCAGTATGTTCCATGGACAAAATTAGCTTTATGAGGAGAAAAAAAAAATCAATATACGTGTTTTACTAAGAGAAAAAATCACCATGAAACAAGTTTCACAAATAAACAACAGCATGCAACAAGATCCCCGAACTAAAAAAAACAATCAACACGCAACAACTTCCATTAACAAAATCAATTTCACGAGGTGAAAAATCAAAGTACAAGTTTCGCGAAGAGACAAAAAGAGGATGCAACAAGTTTCACAACCAAAAAAATCATCACTCGACAAATTCCATGAACATAAATCAGCATGCAACAAGTTCCAAAAAACAGCATGCAACAAGTTTCACGAAGAAAAATCAGCACTCAACAAGCTCCACAAACATAAATCAGCACGGTCAAGTTCTATGAACAAAATTGGCTTCAAGATTAGAAAAAAAATCAATGTGCAAGTTTCACGAAGAGAAAAATCAACATGCAACAAGTTTCATGAACAAAAAACCACCATGCAACAAGTTCCATGAACAACAATCAGCACGCAACAAGTTCCCTGAACAAAATCAGTTTCACAAGAAGAAAAATTAGTGTACAAGTTTCGCGAAGAGAAAAAGGCAACATGCAATAAGTTTCACGAAAAAAAATCAGCAGGCAGCAAGTTCCAGAAACAAAAAGCAGCACTCAACATGTTCCAAGATCAAAATCACTTTCACGAGGAAAAAATCAATGTACAATCTTCACGAAGAGAAAAAACAACATGCAACCAGTTTCACGAAAAAAAACTTTAGTAATCCACAAGTAAATCAACATGCAACAAGTTTCACGAACAAAAAAATAAAAAGAGCGTGCAACCGGGTGCCTGCAGCGAAGGTACAATACCACCCTTTTTTCAAATAACTGCATTCAAGTTAGGTTCAATAAGGTTCACTTGGCGTGGCACGTAACAAGTTCCACGAACAAAATCAGTTTAACGGCGAGAAAATCATTGTTTAAGTTTAACGAAGAAAAAAAAATCAGCATGCAACAAGTTTCACGAAGAAAAAACAGCACTCAACAAGTTCCACAGGCATAAATCGGCATGGTCAAGTTCCAAGAACAAAATTGGCTTCAAGAGAAGAAGAAAAAAAAATCAATTTGCAAGTTTCACGAAGAGAAATATCAACATGCAACAATATTCATGAACAGAAAACCATCATGCAACAAGTTCCTTGAACAAAATCAGTTTCACGAGGAGAAAAATCAGTGTACAAATTTCCCGAAGAGAAAAAAAGCAACATGCAACAAGTTATACGAACACAAAAAAATCAGCAAGCAACACGTTCCAGAATCAGAAAAATATGCATGCAGTATGTTCCATGGACAAAATTAGTTTTAGGAGGAGAAAAAAATCAATGTACCCGTTTCACGAAGAGAAAAAATTAACATGCATCAAGTTTTACGAATAAAAAATAGCATACAACAAGTTCCACGAACTAAAAAAAAGACAATCAGCACGCAACAAGTTCCTTGAACAAAATCAGTTTCACGAGGTAAAAAAATCAATGTACAAGTTTCGCGAAGAGAAAACAAACAGGTTGCAACAAGTTTCACAAACCAAAAAAAAAATCATCCCTCAACAAGTTCCACGAACATAAATAAGCACGCAACAATTTCCATGAACAAAACCAGTTTTCTCAATGATAAAAATCATTGTTCAAACTAATTTTGTCCATGGAACATACTGCATGCATATTTTTCTGATTCTGGAACTTGTTGCTACTGATTTTTTTTTGTTCGTGAAACTTGTTGCATGTTGCTTTTTTTCTCTTCGCGAAATTTGTACACTGATTTTTCTCCTCGTGAAACTGATTTTGTTCAAGGAACTTGTTGCATGATGGTTTTCTGTTCATGAATATTGTTGCATGTTGATTTTTCTCTTCATGAAACTTGCACATTGATTTTTTTCTTCTTCTCTTGAAGCCAATTTTGATCTTGGAACTTGACAATGCTGATTTATGCCTGTGGAACTTGTTGAGTGCTGTTTTTTCTTCGTGAAACTTGTTGCATGCTGATGTTTTTTCTCTTCGAGAAACTTAAACAATGATTTTCTCCCCGTTAAACTGATTTTGTTCGTGGAACTTGTTGCGTGCCACGCCAAGTGAACCTAATTGAACATAACTTGAATGCAGTTACTTGAAAAAAGGGTGGTATTGTAGCTTCGCTGCAGGCACCCGGTCACACGCTCTTTTTATTTTTTTGTTCGTGAAACTTGTTGCATGTTGATTTACTTGTGGATTACTAAAGTTTTTTTCGTGAAACTGGTTGCATGTTGTTTTTTCTCTTCGTGAAGATTGTACATTGATTTTTTCCTCGTGAAAGTGATTTTGATCTTGGAACATGTTGAGTGCTGCTTTTTGTTTCTGGAACTTGCTGCCTGCTGATTTTTTTTCGTGAAACTTATTGCATGTTGCTTTTTTCTCTTCGCGAAACTTGTACACTGATTTTTCTCCTTGTGAAACTGATTTTGTTCAAGGAACTTGTTGCGTGCTGATTGTTGTTCATGGAACTTGTTGCATGGTGGTTTTTTTGTTCATGAAACTTGTTGCATGTTGATTTTTGTCTTCGTGAAACTTGCACATTGATTTTTTTTCTAATCTTGAAGCCAATTTTGTTCATAGAACTTGACCGTGCTGATTTATGTTTGTGGAGCTTGTTGAGTGCTGATTTTTCTTCGTGAAACTTGTTGCATGCTGTTTCTTGGAACTTGTTTTTTTCTTTTCGCGAAACTTGTACTTTGATTTTTCACCTCGTGAAATTGATTTTGTTAATGGAACTTGTTGCGTGTTGATTGTTTTTTTTAGTTCGGGGAACTTGTTGTATGCTGTTGTTTATTTGTGAAACTTGTTGCATGTTGTTTTTTTATCTTAGTAAAACACGTACATTGATTTTATTTCTCCTCCTAAGACTAATTTTGTACATGGAACATACTGCATGCATATTTTTCTGATTCTGGAACTTGTTGCGTGCTGATTTTTTATGTTCGTGAAACTTGTTGCATGTTGCTTTTTTCTCTTCGCGAAACTTGTACACTGATTTTTCTCCTTGTGAAACTGATTGTTTTTCTTGGAACTTGTTGCATGATGGGTTTTTTGTTCATGCAATTTGTAACATGTTGATTTTTCTCTTCGTGAAACTTGCACATTGTTTTTTTTCTTGTCTTGAAGCCTATTTTGTTCATGGAACTTGACCGTGCTGATTTATGTTTGGGGAGCTTGTTGAGCTTGTTATGTATTTTGGAACTTGTTGCATGCTGTTTTTTGGAACTTGTTGCATGCTGATCTATGTTCAGTGAATTTGTTGAGTGATGATTTTTTTGGTTGTGAAACTTGTTGCATCCTGTTTTTTTCTTTTCGCGAAACTTGCACTTTGATTTTTCACCTCGTGAAATTGATTTTGTTAATGAAACTTGTAGCATGTTGATTGTTTTTTTTTTAGTTCGGGGAACTTGTTGCATGCTGTTGTTTATTTGTGAAACTTGTTGCATGTTGATTTTTTCTCTTAGTAAAACACGTACATTGATTTTTTTTTCTCCTCCTAAAACTAATTTTGTACATGGAACATACTGCATGCATAATTTTCTGATTCTGGAACTTGCTGCGTGCTGATTTTTTATGTTCGTGAAACTTGTTGCATGTTGCTTTTTTCTCTTCGCGAAACTTGTACACTGATTTTTATCCTTGTGAAACTGATTGTTTTTCTTGGAACTTGTTGCATGATGGGTTTTTTGTTCATGCAATTTGTAACATGTTGATTTTTCTCTTCGTGAATCTTGCACATTAATTTTTTCTTGTCGTGAAGCCAATTTTGTTCATGGAACTTGACCGTGCTGATTTATGTTTGTGGAGCTTGTTGAGCTTGTTATGTATTTTGGAACTTGTTGCATGCTGATTTATGTTCGCGGAATTTGTTGAGTGATGATTTTTTTTTGTGAAACTTGTTGCATCCTGTTTTTTTCTTTCTCTTCGCGAAACTTTTACTTTGATTTTTCACCTCGTGAAACTGATTTTGTTAATGGAACTTGTTGCGTGCTGATTGTTTTTTTAGTTCGTGGAACATGTTGCATCCTGTTTTTTATTCGTGAAACTTGGTGCATGTTGATTTTTTCTCTTTGTGAAACATGTACATTGATTTTTTTCTCCTCCTAAAACTAATTTTGTCTGTGGAACATACTGCATGCATATTTTTCTGATTCTTGAACTAATTGCGTGCTGATTTTTTTTTGTTCGTGAGACTTGTTGCATATTGCATTTTCTTCTCTTCGCGAAACTTGTACATTGATTTTTCTCCTCGTGAAACTGAATTTGTTCAAGGAACTTGTTGCGTGCTGATTGTTGTTCATGGAACTTGTTGCATCATGGTTTTTTGTTCATGAAACTTGTTGCATGTTGATTTTCTCTTCGTGAAACTTGCACATAGATTTTTTTTCTTCTCTTGAAACCAATTTTGTTCGAGGAACTTGCCCGTGCTGATTTATGTTTGTGGAACTTGTTGAGTGCTGAATTTCCTTCGTGCAACTTGTTGCATGCTGAATTTTTCTTCGTGGAACTTGTTGCATGCTGAATTTTTTTCTTCGCGAAACTTAAACAATGATTTTCTCCCCGTTAAACTGATTTTGTTCGTGGAACTTGTTGTGTGCTGATTTCTTATTACTGAAACTTGTTGCATGTTTATTTTTTCTCTTCGTGAAACAAGTACATTAATTTTGTTTTCCTACCTAGTGAAACTAATTTTAATCATGGAACTTAATGCATGCATATTTCTTTGTTCGTGATCCATGTTAAATGTTGATTTTTCTCTTCGTGAAACTTCTACCATGATTTTACTCATTGAAAAAGCTGGTTTGGTTCATGGAACTTGTTGCACGCTGATTTATGCTCGTGGAACTTGTTGAGTGATGATCTTTTGTTCGTGAAACGTGTTGCAGTGTGATTTTGTTTATTCTCTTCTCGAAACTTGTACATTGATTTTTCGCTTCGTGAAACTGATTTTGTTAATGGAAGTTGTTGCCTGCTGATTGTTTTTGTTTGTTTGTGGAACTTGTTGCTTGTTGTTTTTCTTATTCTTGAAACTTGTTGCAGGTTGATTTTTTTTTCTTCGTGAAACATGTATATTGATTTTTTTCTCCTCCTGAAACTAATTTTGTTCATGGTACATACTGCATGCATATTTTTTTTATCGTGGATTTTTTTGTATGCTGACTATTTTTTTTTTGTTCGTGAAACTTGTTGCATGTTGATATTTACTTTTCGCGAAACTCGTACACTGATTTTTCTCTTCGTGAAACATCTACAATGATTTTTCTCATTGAGAAAACTTGTTTTGTTCATGGAAATTGTTGCGTACTTATTTTTGTTCGTGGAACTTGTTGAGGGATGATTTTTTTTGGTTTGTGAAACTTGTTGCAGCTTGTTTTTTTCTCTTTGCGAAACTTGTACATTGATTTTTTTTACCTCGTGAAACTGATTTTGTTAATGGAACTTGTTGCGTGCTGATTGTTTTTTTTTAGTTCGTGGAACTTGTTGCTTGCTATTTTTTATTCGTAAAACTTGATGCATGTTAATTTTTTCTCTTCATGAGATATGTACATTGATTTTTTTCTCTTCCTAAAACTAATTTTGTCCATGGAACATACTGCATACATATTTTACCGATTCTGGAACTTGTTACTTGCTGATTTTTTTCTGTTCGTAAAACTTGTTGCATTTTGTTTTTTTTCTCTTCATGAAATTTGTTCACTGATTTTTCTCCTCGTGAAACTGATTTTGTTCAAGGAACTTGTTGCATCATGGTTTTCTGTTCATGACACTTGTTGTATTTTGATTTTTCTCTTCGTGAAACTTGCACATTGATTTTTTCTTCTTTTCTTGAAGCCAATTTTGTTCATGAAACTTGACCATTCTGATTTATGCCTGTGGAACTTGTTGAGTGCTGATTTTTCCTCGTGAAACTTGTTTCATGCTGATTTTTTTTCTCTTCGCGAAACTTAAACAATGATTTTCTCCCCGTTAAACTGATTTTGTTCGTAGAACTTGTTGCGTGCTGATTTTTTTATTCCTGAAACTTGGTGCATGTTTATTTTTTCTCTTCGTGAAACAAGTACATTGATTTTTTTCTACCCAGTGAAACTGATTTTGTTCATGGAACTTATTGCATTCACATTTCTTTGTTCGTGATCCATGTTACATGTCGATTTTTCTCATCGTGGAACTTCCATAATAACTTTCCTCATTGAGAAAACTGGTTTTGTTCATGGAACTTGTTGCACGCTTATTTATGCTCTTGGAACTTGTTGAGTGATGATCTTTTGTTCGGGAAACGTGTTGCAGTGTGATTTTGTTTATTCTCTTCTCGAAACTTGTACATTGATTTTTCTCTTCGTGAAACTGATTTTATTAATGGAAGTTGTTGCTTGCGTATTGTTTTTGGTTCGCGGAATTTGTTGCTGGCGGTTTTTTTTTGTTCGTGAAACTTGTTGCATGTTGATTTTTTTTCTCTTTGCGAAACTCGTACACTGATTTTGCTCCTCGTGAAACGGATTTTGTTCAAGGAACTTGTTGCGTGCTTATTTTGTTAATGGAACTTGTTGCATATTTTTTTTGGTTCGTGTAACTTGTTGCATGTTGACTTTTCTCATTGAGAAACTTGCAAATTGATTTCTCTCCTCTTGAAGTTGATTTTCTCCATGGAACTTGTTGCGTGCTGATTTTTTTGTATGTTTAACTTGTTGCATGCTGATTTTTCTTCATGAACCATGTTACATGTTGATTTTAATCTTTGTGAAACCAATACATTGATTTTTATCCAAATGAAACTGGATTTGTTCTTGGAACTTGTTACATGTTAATTTTTTTCGTGAAACTTATTGCATGATGTTTTTTTTCTTCGTGAATTTTGTACATTGATTTTTTTAATTTTTCCTCGTGAAAACAATTTGTAGATGGAACATGTTGAGTGCTGATTTTTAGTCATGTAAAAAAAAAGTCGAAAAAAACTGTCCAAAAAATGGTCACTACCAACTTTATTTTTCTATTAGTAAAAGTCACGACTAACATTTCTATATGATTCTCATATTGAGTTCGGAAAATATTAAATATGATAAATTTGTTTTTTTTATGTAGTAAGTATGTTACATGTCATTCTAAGAGATGTAAAAAAAAGTTGAAAAATATATATTGTTAAAAAAAAGTGGG
>JAQQPU010000095.1:133627-151991 GCA_029168905.1 Artemia sp. Kazakhstan ARC1039 | reverse complement strand
TGCGTCCCGTAACTCATCCAGCAATATCTCGGTGGAATCTGGATATTCAAATGACTTGATAACCATGTCCCTGTTGATGAGCTTTTTCATATCCACCTTTGTGTCCCGTAACTCATCCAGTAATAGCTGAGTAGAATCTGGGTATTCAAATGACCTGGCAATCATACTCCTCCTGATAAACTTCCTCATAGACACGTTTTCTATCTTTAACAGAGCCAATAGCATCCATGTGTGACCTGGGTATTCAAATGACTTGATAACCATTTTTCTGTTGATGAACTTTTTCATAGACACTAAGTTTTCACTTTTTAACTCATCCAACAATATATTGGTAGAGTTTAGGTCTATAAATGACCTGATGAGCATCTCCTCGTCGATGAAGTCCTTCATAGGCACTACGTTTTCCTGTTTTAACTCATACAGCAATGCCTTCGCAGCATCAAAGCATTTAAACGATGCGGCGAACGTTTCCTTTTTGATGAAGCCACTTATAGGTGCGTTTTCCTCTTTCAGCTTCTCCAATAACACCTCGGTGGAGCCCTGATACCCAAATGACCTGTTGAGCATCTTCTCATTGATGAAGTCTTTCATGACCTCCCCTGCATTCTTTAGTTCATTCAACAACAGCCGAGTGTAATTTGGGTCTCTGAATGACTCAATAACCATGTCCTCGTTGATGCAATTTCTAACTGTTTTGGTGCTTTTCAGCTCCTCCATAATAGCTTCAAACTGTGGCCTATCATCTTCCCAGATTACTTTACTAAGCTTAGACCGCATCTCAATCAAGTTCTCTGCCACATTAGCCCACACTCCGCTTAAGAGCGACAAAGTAACCCACCGCATACCACCCCTTAATGACTTTTTCACACCATTCACTCTCCTTTTTGCCCCATTATCTCCCAATAGGATGCTTTATTTCTGTTGGCTAAACGCTCTAGAAAACATGTCCAACTGCCATTATCCCACAGCAGGGCAACAAGATAATGGAAATGGCCGGAGGGGTAGGACCGAGACACCTATATACCGTACGTGTACATGTGGGGCCTATGAAAAAGGAGATAATCGCAAAAAAAAGGTGCGAGGAAAAGTTCTGCACACCTGTGCAATCCTACCAAAAATCATAGCCAGTTACTAGGGAAATTCAAATATCGCATGTATATAAGGACTTTAACTCAATGGCATGTCGATAACGATGCTCAATTATATCTTCAAAACAGGAGCCAACAAAATTTGGACACTTGCATGCGAGTTTCACAGTAAAAAACTCATGTTTCCATGCACGCGGGTTTCACAACGAAACATATATGTTTCATATGCGATAGAAAAGCACTTTTCTGGTGGGATCAAATGAATCTGATACGTATTTTGGCCACATATGCTCTGCCTGCATTTGCAAGACGTTGCCATCGTCACCACCGCAAGCATGGTCTTGGGCATTTAGGACACCAGCCTCATGCTAGGAGAACCATTGAGGCATTTGGCGACTCCTCGTCGTCAATGGAGCGCGAGCACGGATTCTTGAGGAACTCGATTGAAAGGCCAGCTCTGATCCTTCCACCAGGAGTCAAGACGTCTCCGGACAGGCAGAATTTCCTTATAACAGAAAGTGTATCGACCAAAAAGCCAGAGGGATACATACCAGTCTACTCTGAGAGCAAGGTCTATGAAATCCAGCTCGCAGACGATGCCAACATGAGCTTTCTGTTTTTTTCAACAAGCATCCAGTCCTTCCTGCAGATTAGAATATCGAAGTCTGCAGGCAAGGGGAAAAGGTTCAAAGAAGCAACTCCGGTGATTTCCGGCCCTAACAACGCGAAGAGCTACCAAGTGAGGGCGGGAGAGATCGTCGCCATTGAGGTTGGAATTGACAATGGGCTCAATACTGGTGGATGGTGGAACTGGACTGTGGTTGACAAGTTCATACTGGTTGTTTCGCTGAGCGGAAAAACCATAGAAAGTTATTTAGAAAAGAATAACATAGAATTTGTAAATGGGGGAGTCAGGAATTCTGGATCAATTGTCGTTGGTGAGGGCTCTCATCTGTCCCTGTCGTCAAATTCCCAGGCATCTTTTGATTATGGGCATTGGGACAGCAAGCTGACCCCATACTACAATCTTGAAGACAAGTCAATCACCTTGTACTATCGTGATGCAACAGTTGGTGATCACAGGCTCACCAAAATTCATCAAGTTTGTAGGAGAGATGCGGACCCGACCAGAGTTGTGACTGGATCTATACGGCCCGACTCAGGATATTACTGGGAGACTCCGAGCCGAAAAATTTGCGATCTCTCCGATTTTGTAAAGGAATTCAATTAAATAATGTTTCTAAATTCGTCCGCCAAGTATCTGTGCCATCAGTGCAGGACGGCCCCGGGTGTAGAAGCATGTGGTCCCGGTTAGCATGGTATGTGGATTGGGACAGAATTGTGGCCGAGTTCTTTCGGAAACGTATTTCCTTCCACAAAAATTTAGCCTTATGGATTCCTTTGGTAGAGCCGAGAAGGAATTCGCCACCAAGGCTATACAAAAAAGCGTTAGGCTTGATACTCGCAAGTTCACGGAGACAAGGGAGCAAGT
Organism: Artemia sp. Kazakhstan ARC1039; assembly: GCA_029168905.1. NCBI lineage: Eukaryota > Metazoa > Arthropoda > Branchiopoda > Anostraca > Artemiidae > Artemia > Artemia sp. Kazakhstan ARC1039. The sequence continues at coordinate 149,411 of JAQQPU010000095.1, read as the reverse complement.
TTTCATTGAACAGGATGTGCCACAGGCCGATCGCTCTCTAAAGATACGCAGAGGGCTCTCAGAGATCGATTTGAACATTTCTTTCCGGAGTAGCGGGGAGACGCTCAAATGCCTGGGCTTGGTGGAGGGAGGTGATCAAAAAGGCTTTATGGATAGATTTCTGTATCGCTCTTGTGCAGTCGAGGCATCTGTTGTGTGCCAAGGCTCAGGCCCTGATGACTTCAAGACTCTCCAGACAAAGTTGAACCACCCAAATCCGGTCTTCTCAAAGATGGAGAATTTTCTGGAACAATTCAAGCTAGGGGCACTGGTCGAGGTGATTGTAATTAGAAACGATGGTAACATATTTGATATGGTTTTTGACGGCCTCCAGCACATATTCTCAGATATTGCGGTTCCGGACATCGAGCACCTCCCTGACGAGAAAAGAACCGGAGTGAGCCTGCCAAAGTCCGCTAGCTTCGCTGTGTTTCAGGACTCAGTTGTCTCCGACCCGACACTCCTTGAGGTGTCTTCTGCATATGGAATCATCCACATTTTCAAAGAAGCAGGAAAAGCCACCTCTGTGTTTACTGAACGCCCAATAGACTTTGAGCTATTGAAACGTCTCCTGGCAAGCGAAATGTGAGTAAATAAATACCACCGTATGGCGGCTGCTGTCTGAGTGCATCAGGAAAGAGTATATGCAGGAGCGCGGCCAGAATACATTTAATTAACAAGTGGCTCATCATCCTTGGTAATGTGCAGGGTTTCAATCCTCCACTTGACAGATTTATCCTTGGTCTCGCTTCTAGGCATTCTTAGCCCGTTTTCCCTCGGGGCCCGGAGTGTGAGCCGTCCGAGAACCTCGAGCTTATCAATCTCAAGCTTGTCGAAGACAACGCTGGACTCACTGATCTTTTTCTCGGTAATGTTTTTGAATTCCGACAGAAGATCCGCAGGATCAAGATCCCTCGGATACGAATCCATCCGCCTAAGCACCTCTCTCTTGCATATCCGGTCGAGGTATTTTGCATTGATAATTTGCATCTGGGAGTTCTCGATGCTGTCCAACTGCAGCATCAGGTTCTTGAATTCCCGTTCAAGCTGCTTTTTAACGCTCAAAACATTACTTCGGAATGATCCGACCTTGTCTTTGAATCTATCCACCTCTCTGTCACAGGCCTCGGAAGAGGCAAGAAGCGGCTGCTGGCTGTCGCAGATTTTCGACCTGAGCATCTGGCAGGCATCTATGAACGAGGTGATGCTGTGGTCAACATACTCCTTGCTGGCATGCCTTCCAGTTATCTTGCACTCAGTACATATAGGCTCCATACATGTCTGGCAGAAGTGCTCGATGACCTTGGCCGGGTGATGGGTGCAGCAGATAAACTTCTTCTGCTTGACATCAGAGAAATAAATTCTCGAATGTCGCTTCAGGAAGTCGTCATAATGCACCTGGGCATCGCACTCGGTACAGAAGTTGGCCCGCTCTGATGGACAAAACATAACAGCCTGGTTTTTTTTGCACCGATGACAGACAGAGGATCCCCTGGACATCCGCTCAAACTCCTCGTCGTATTCGAAAGTAACCTCGTACAGCGGCAGGATTCTTCTCTTATCCTTGAGGACATACTGGAACGTGGAGATGTTTATCTCCTGGTCGGTCAGGAACCCAAGGGCATCGCTATCCTCCACAATAAATGAGTCAAAGCCCTTTGGAACATCGAGAGTGTTTGCATATTCCTGGCTCACAAATAGAGAGCTGCCCACAGAAATTTCGCAGAAATACACCTTGTGAATTTTTGATTGTGGGGTCAGAGGAACACCAAGCATCGGAAACTTTGTAATTTCCGAGATTTCGGAACAGAATGCCTGGATCTTCTTAGAGTCGCAGTTGTGAGAGTTAAATTCCACCACTCGCTTGGGGTCAGAGATATCTCTAATGCCGTGCATCTTCAGAGTCAGGCTGTTCAGAAGAAACTTTAATTTGAACTCGACTTTGTTCATTAAGGGCTCACCGAGAAAGTAAAATAAACAAGAGCAAAATATTCTGGGAAAATGGTATGTACCGCACTACATGGCCATCCAAGACTCATATAAGGCATTTATTGGAACACCTACATCTCTCGGTGGGTCCTACACATGTAAATCCTATTCAATCACGTATGGAGATGTCGAGATGTCTAAGCAGTCCATGTTTACAACCTTTCCATCCAGGATAAAATTGTCAATCATATAACTCACGTCCTTAAAGTTATATATAAAGCTCTTTTCGTTAAGGTGGCCCAGCAACCTGTCCAGCAAACCCATCAGAAAAGTTATCAAGTTTAGGATGTACATCTCGTTTTCATCTTGGATAACAAAGCATACATATAGGGAGTCAAAATTTTTGTAGACCACCAGGTCCTGTGCATCGATGAAGTTGACATCCTGGCTGCCAAGCACCGCATCTTCGATCTCACGGTCTCCCATGGCCGGCCTGTATACCTTCTTGAACATCGTCTCTCTGTTGAGATTGAAGCAGTAAATTTTTTTAATCATTATGTTTTCCATGCTCGTTGCAGATAAGAGTCAAGTGAAACACTCAAAACAAAACACCAGCGGCAGCCATGAATAAATGCTCTGGGTATGCCCATATGCAGAAACTGGATATAACAAACACAAGGCGTGTCATCCTGCCATGAAAGCAGCAACTAAAAGTAAACGAATTTACTTGTTCTTCTTAGACCCAGTCCTTCTACCAGTGCTTCTAGCCGCAATAAGACCGACCTGCTGAGCATATGGTGCACTCCTGGCAATAGTGCTTGGAGAGCCAATATGCTGCTGGTTACCACCTCCGTGAGGATGGTCCACAGGGTTCATGGCAACACCTCTAACTACAGGGAATATCTGCCCTCGAGATTTATGGAGGAAGTGGGCAGTTCCCGCCTTTAGAATTGGCTTTTCAGTCACGCCAGACCCAGAGACAATCCCAATAATGGCCCTGGCATCTGAAGGAAGAACCCTCTTGACGCCAGATGGGAGCTTAATCACCGTCTGCCTGGTCTCCTTTCTGTGATTCACAATCGAGCAGAAGGCTCCTGCAGTGGTGGCTATTTTCCCCCCATCGTTCTTTACATACTCAACAGAGTGGACTGAAGATCCCTCAGGAATGCACTTGAGGCTGGTGATATTCCCTATCTTGATTGGAACATCATCCCCAATCAAGACCTTGGATCCAATTCTCATTCCTTCGGTGGCTACAACATTGTGCTTGGCCCCGTTAATGTCCAGAGATGCAATAGGTGCACATTTGCCAGACTCGTGTGCGAGCCCGACAACCGTACACTCGGTGGTCTGACTGACAGCCGGATACGAAAGCTCGGTGTATTTCTTCTCGATCCTGTTCTTCTTCTTGATCTGTCGGAACTTTCTAATTACTTTGGACATTCGAGGGACTAAAAATTTTAGTAAATTTTTTCAGAAATATTTTAGGAAGCATTCCTTGACTTCAGTGCTCTATCTAGCTTTGGACCCTCGTGCTGCATCGAGTCGCATTCTGGCAAGGTTCACCAGATTTCAGGCACAAGGAGTCATCATCAAGTGTTTGTATTTTCTGAGGATAGGCTCCAAGGTGGCACCCCTATTTCTTAGCCAAAAAATGCCACGGAATGGTCTTTGTCGGATTCGTTCAGAAACTGACCACCAAGATGGCCGAGAAAATCACCATGGAGAGCAACGATCTCTTCACAATTTCAGGCAGGCACATAGGAGAGTTTGAAATTTGCGCAATCGTCCTGGACTGCAAGCCGCGTTTTATGCGTGTATGCGACTACCATGGCACAGCAGAGCTTTTCAAGAGCAGCGAGTTACACATTGATGGCAAGGGAGCATTCATTTTCACTGTGAAGCCCTTTTGGAGAGATGGTGTGGTTAAATACTTCTGTAAGCGTGCAAAGCACGTGTCCGTTTACGAGGAAATTGCATTCAACCTCGAGATTCAAGCATTGATAGAAAATCTTTGCATATAAATAGAGGAGATTCAGATACAAGTGCTTTGCTGCTTGCTCTCTCTTCTAATTGCGAGCCAAGTTGTATGTTACTCGGCCAAGACAGGGTTCATTGCTCTGCTCATACCATCAGGACTCCTGGCTAATGTATTTTATCCAAAAAATTTTTAGCCCCTATGAAGTTTACATTTATATTTTCTCTCATTGTTGCTGCCTCCACCTGGGACCGCTTGAGACAACAGGGGGCTCAGGTGGCCGGTAACCTTAGACACCAGGCCGATTCTGTGTGCACACGCACAGGAAATAGAATTGCAGATCTTTCCAAGAGTGTGAAGTCCCTGTTCGCAAAGTTACGCCAGAAACTCCCTTGTCCGTATAAAGGTGCCAAGAGCCAGGAGGAGGAGCAGCAGTTTGAGCCAACCTCTGAGCAGGTCAATGAGTTCTTTAAGCAGCTCCAGCAAAAGCTCCAGGACCTCCAGATTGAGAAGCAGTCATCCAAGGCCTCGGAGGGTGCCGGGGAGAAGGAGAGTTCCAAGTCTGAGAGTGGCAGCGAGGAGGATGCTCCTGTCAGGGAAGAGCTATAAGTAAAAGTTTTCATTATTGAAGTATTTTGCAGCCAGCGCCTTAGAAGCATCTTTAAAACTTGTAGTACTAGTCATCCAACACATGCTGGCAGAAGTCCCCGGGAACGGGTCATCCCAGCACGGATCTAGGATTCCTGAAATCCTGAAGGTGTTATTGGTCAGAAAAATTTACACCCATTGCATGCTAGGTTTGGTTTTGTTTCTGGGATCGATTCTGTCCATGGCTGTAGAGGGCCAGGATAGATATGTTGGCAGAGTACCCTACATGGACATCCAGTATACTCTCAATGGAAAAGAAACTACATCAAGGATTTCTTTCGAGCTGTTCTGGGATATCACACCAAAAACAGCGCTAAACTTTGCCAGGATTCTGGAAGGTAAAGAAATGAAAAAGGGTAGGCCCATAGCCTACAAGAATAGCAATTTCCACAGGATTATTGCTGGGTTTATGATGCAGGGTGGGGACTTTGAGCGGCATAATGGTTCAGGTGGCTACTCAGTTTTTGGTACCGACAAATTCAGAGATGAGAATTTTATAATGAAGCATACTGGTCCAGGCGTTCTGAGCATGGCAAATGCTGGGAAGCATACCAACGGCAGCCAGTTCTTCATCACATTTGTTGCGTGCCCTCATCTGAACGGTCGCCATGTCGTGTTTGGAAAGGTAAAAGACAGAGATCTTGGAAAAATAGCCGAGATTGCAAAGGTACAGACCGGCAGGAACAATGCGCCCATCAGTCCCGTTAGAATAGTGGACTGTGGGTTCCTTGATGAGCAGGAAGTCAAAGACGAGAGCCATATGTCTGCCCTTTAAGTAAACTGGTTTAAAGAATATTATTTGGTGGCTGTTGGCAGGGTTACACCTGTCATACTGGCCAGTAAGGTTACTGTAGCCAAGTGAGCTGCTGGGAAACGGCTACTTTGAACCAGTTATCCTTCAAGGTCGTGCTGCACTTATTCAATTTTTGCTACGGGCCCCAAAAAGAAAACTTCAGAAGCTCCCCTCGATGCTCTACAAAAATAGAGGAATCGCCTCTGGTTTCTCTAGAAGGGCCAAAGCTAAGAAGCCAAGATCTCTGGCTACAGCAAGTATATGTGATGGCGAAGGTGGCAGCAAAAGGTCGCAGGACTATATTGAAGCACTCAATGTGCGGATATTCGAAGATATCTCCGCGATTATCAGCTCCAACAGAGCTGCGAACTTGGGCTCGATCATAAAATTCTATAACGCCGAGGCTGAAAAAAGCATTCCCCATCACAGGGTCGACTTTGGGACCCTAGAACCACAAATTAGGAACAGTACACACTCGTTCACACATAAAATCTCCACCGACAGATGCTTCACAGACTCATTTTTGAGCCTAGCCTCAATACTTGGCGTCAGTCCACTGGATAACAAGGACGACATCCTCACACATTTACTAGACCAGGGATGTGAGCCTCAAGAACCAAGCGGGTTTGCATACATCAGTATTGTGGACGTGGTTCGTTCTAGAGGTAATGCTATCCATGGCCCAAGGCGAGAAGATATCGGCCGATTCAACAGAAAGCTCTTTGAGACGTATTCCAAGGGGTTCGAGTCCACTCTGCAGCCTAAACTTGCTGTAAACCTGAAATTCTACCCAAATCTATACTCCTTTCTTGGGAGTGATAGGATTTTGTCGTCAGACTATGTTTCCATCATCCTTTTTGATGGCTCCAACAAGATAGTGATCGGAGATCACATTCTTGTAGTCCATAAAAGTCTCAATGGAAAGATACTCTGCACCGTTAGAAGCGAGGATTCGTCTCTTTTTTCCAAGGCGGAGGATACCAGCTTTCATTCTGCACTGAGTGGTGATAGAAAACAAATTAATCTGTTGTATCTCCCCACCTTCTCCTTATACTCCATAAAGTTTCTGTGCGAGGACGCTGCTGCCTCTGCATACAACTCGTTTTTCAGAGGTTGCGAGGGCTCTCTTCTGCACGCCACTCCTTCTGTAAATTCAGAATAATAAATTAACTTTACTGAGCCTAGCATATTACCTCGTTGCAGGAGTATTATACAACGCAGTGGGAAAGACAGCCTAAAAAAAAAAGCATGCCGACGGCTCACAGAAGCATAGCCCAGTACCTGGGGGTTATCCTGAAGCACTGTGCTGCTAAAATGGATACGGATGTTTTGATTGGTCCAAACCGAGGAGACATATATATTCAAAAAGGAGATGGGCCTCATGGCTACCGATAAAAGCATCAAACAAGCGAGCTATGACGACTTAGATGCAGTCAAGGACTTTATAAGGCTCTCCAAGGCAGATGTAAGCTGTCCAGACGGAAGTCCTGGACTTAGTCAGGACAGCAGCATAAAACTAACCCATCCTCCATGTACCAGAAGCACAAAGACCTACTCCCCATCCACACCCACAGAAGAATGTGCCACATTGCCGGCTAAAAAGCGTTTAATGGGAGAAAGACCCCTGGAGATCTCAAGCATTTCCTCTGCCTGCACAGAAGATGTGACTTTGAAAGCACAAAATCCCGACTCTGGGGACTCACTATGGTTATCTAAGGTGTCAATTGAGAATCTTTGCATTGTAGAGACAGTTAAAAGAGGAGATGATAAGGCCATCAAGTCCCCAGAGAAGCATCTGGGTAGCATACAGTCCTATGCTCCAGGTGCCTCTATTACTGGTGGCAGTCCCGGGAGTTCATCCAGCAATCTCAGAAATGTCTTGGATGAATTTGCCTCCCAGACCTCATTTGATAGTCCAGCAGCAGGGCTACCGTCGAGAAGCCCAAGAGAGGATGAAAGTAGATCACAGAATCTGCTCCAATCTGATTTCTCGGGACAGGATAGTGATCCGGAAGCTCAAGAAGGTGGAAAGACCCACTCTGTTGGTAAGCATGTAATCCGCTATAACCCCCGGGCCTTTACATTGAGCAAGCCTGGGCCTTGTAGAAGAATAGTCTTGAGAACACACGAAATGGGAAATATAGAGATCCAGGGATTTAAAAAGCTTCCTGGATTCCGGGGCAGTGGTAGGATAGCCAAGACTCCAAAGGCTGTTGATGTGCTGTATGTTGTCAAAGACGCACCTAGCTCTAGTGGGACAGGGATCCTGCAGACTAATAACCAGGCCATCAGTCCCTTGGCTGGCGCCTTGGATGTCCTTAGAGAAGAGCAGGCAAAGGCCAGGGAGCCACAGGTTGTAAATAGATTCTTCATTGGGTCGGGGCTATCGTCGATGAATATTAATGATACATCTGAACCCAGCGACTATAAAAACAGAAACCTGTACGATATTGTCCAGAAAAGAAGCACATGGGGCAAAATGACAACAAATTACATAAAAATTGTGGGCACCAAGTTCATATGCTACAGATCAAAGTGCACAAGGCTGACTGAGAATGTCCTCGGCGACGAGTACTTCCACTCCCCAAGCAATCCTTATTCTTACTACCCAGAAAAATATACTCTGTCTTTGGAGGACTCCCAGCTGTATGTTGTGACGGGCCGATCCATATACACCTCAGGGTTCTGTTGTGGTTATTTCTCTGTTTCCAATAAAAACATAGAAGAGATATCCAATGTGGATGCGATACAAATCACGCGAGATAATGAGGGATATAGCATTTATGTAGAGAGGCGTGGCCAGGGGAAATACATTCTGATCCCTAATATTGATTTTGTAATCCTCTCAGGTGGGCGCTACCATTGGTTTCGATGCAGTAGTGCCGAGAATTTGGTAAAGTGGCTGACGGTGATCCAAACAAGACAGGCTCATGAGATGCGCCTCCAATGCTGATCTATTTCAGATGAGGAGTGGACCTGCAATAAAATACATGTGCAAATTTTTATTTTACTGCAGAGCAGCATAAGAAATGCGTCAAAAGCATTAGCGCCCAACCCTAAAGGATTTGCCAATCCAATGCTCCTGTGACGCTTCCTGGATGATGCAAACTTCCATTTGATGCTTGGACACCCGTACTCTGCTTGACAAAAAATTTGAGCTCCCAATGCAGCCCTCCATGAACTATCTCTATTCCGAAAAAACAATTTCCAACCCCGTGGACTCTGTCCTCCTGTTTGGAGACTGTATTTTGGTGCACCACCACTCTACTCTGAAGGTTTATGACCGGTCCTTTGTTCTCCAGCACGAAAAGTACTTCATGGACAAAATTCTTTCCTTGAGGAAAATCAACGACGTCTCTATAATTATTCTTTTTGATCGTGGAAAGGTGGTTCAATGCACGCTTTCCTTTGCTCCCACGTGCCTGAGAGTTGTGGATGGGGATCGCATGGATTCCTATAACAGCAACTGTGTAGTCTACAACAAAATCAAGGCCTGCACATTCAATGCGTACGAAGAAGAGACAAAGGAGTTCTACTACTCCAGCTTTGAAGTATACAATGTCCAGGACATTTCTTACATGATCAACTACATTCCCACCCTACTCATCTTGTGGAGAACACGAGACTTCAGCAGATGCAGCGCCATTAACCTTGACGGGGCACCCGCCAAGGTGGATGAGTTTGAGATCCTGGAAGACACCATCTACCACAAATCACTAGATAGATTCATTGTCTTTATAACCAGAAACTGCATACAAATAAAGTTCAAGAGGGAAATGGCTATTTTAATCGTAAACAGCAATCTGTCCAGTGCCTCTCTCAAGCCACACTTTGCACAGTGTGTGATGGAGGCCTCCAATGACGGATCATATGAAGCCCAGAACATCTTTATCGAAAACCCCCAGGTTTTCAGTAAAGGCGATGATTTGTTTGTGGTCAATGGAAATGGAGAGCTCTTTAAGATATCCCTCAAGCTAGACGTGAAAAAAATCCTAAAGGCCCATATTTCATTCGGTGGGAAGCTTGTGGAGCCCAGCTGTGCCGACCTGTGTGAGGATCATGTTGTTCTTGGCTCCCTGAAAAATGACACAGTCCTATACTTCCTTAACAGCCTGATAGACGAGAATGGTGTGCCCCCCGCGTCATTGTCCGAGTCCAGCAGACTCGGAAACATAGGTCTTATATGTAACATGTCACATGATAAGAACCGGAACATCCACTTTTTGACAACCAAGGGCGCTTATGTGACTCATCATGCCGTTAGCTTGGTGCCACATGAGAAGATCAAAATTGATGCAAAGGTGATTAAGATTGAGATTGTTGGTGACAGCTTGGCCGTGTATACCCCGGGAAAGGTGATCACGTTTGGGCTGGACGACAGCTTTACCTCTAGGGCCCCGGTTGAAACGACTATCCTTGTCCAAACACACGGCCTTGACCCGTCTATTGTCTTATCTGAGGAAAGGTACCTGGGCTACAGTGTCGTACATGTGAATGATGGTGCCCTAGTTATATTTGATGGTGCATCTAAGGTGAGGTCGTTCCCAGAGGTCAAAGCTTGGAGCTTGGAACACGAGCGCCTGGCGATTGTAACGCCAAAAGAGTTTCTTATCTTCTCAATTACTCAGATGTCTGTGCTATTCTCCTGCTCAAAGATAGGCGAGTTTGGAGATGAGATATACAACGAGCAGATAGTCTATGGGCCTTCTATTGAGGAAGCAGAGGTCCTGAACATGTCTGGGGTTCGAAAGGCCTGTGGGTGTGAATACGTTGCTGAGAACGGAGGAGAGATGTGCTCTGAGCCAGTCGTTGAGGTGCTTCTGCGAAAAGAAGAGCGCTTTTGGTTCGTTCTGTTGCGCACAGAGGCCCAGTTATACCTTTACAAGCTTTATCCCGGGTACATCTCAAAAATCTTCCTTCCTAGGCCTGTTTCCTTCTTCACCTCGTCGCGGTCGTTGTTTAACCTGTCAGGGTTTGTCTACTGCCGGTCCAGGGTGCCCTACTGCATCTTCATCCGCAATGGCGTGTTCATCCACAGATGTCATCCCAGAATCAACCACCCGGTGGATAGAGGCGAGTGGCTCTATGCCATGTACAAAGGCCATCTTTTGAAGTGCCACATCAAACAGCTGGCAGAAGATTTTTTGTGCAATGACAGGCTACTAATTAGAAAGACAGCTGATCGCCTACACCAGCATGCTCCAGAGAGCAGAAAGCATCTTCCGAGCCCGCCGCCCAAAGAGCAACCCTTTCCTCTCTTTGAGGACTATAGGGAGCCCGAAATCCCCAAGTACATTATACATGCGGGTGACTGCATAGTTGTGTCAACCGCACGGTATGTGCCTTTTACCTATGTTCCATTCATCCCAATGGTCCATATAAGCGATGGTCCCAACGGAAAGCCCCACTCGGAGCCCATAAACAAGGAGGAGGCAGAATACGTCAACAAAAATCCCGCACTCAAGGGCAGAACACTTAGGTACTATGTGGATCTCTATAGCTTGGATTACAAGCTCATGTCCTCAATCGAGATGCAGGAGAACGAGATCATATGCGATCTCAAGCTTCTCCTGGGCAACTTCCTGGTGATCTGTACATCCTTCACAGAAGGAGAAGACAAGGCTGTTAAAGGCAGGGCCAGTGTATACTCATTGATCGACATAGTCCCAGACCCCTCGCATCCGCACATAAACAAGAAGCTCAAGCCAATAGGCTCTGAATCTTTCAAAAACGCCTGTCTGCAGTGTGAAGAAATCCGGGGCCTCTTGGCACTTTGCATTGGAACAAGGCTGATGATTTACGAATTGAACATCAACACAGGGCTGGCCGCTGTCGGCAGGAACGAAATCGCCCTCCTTTGCACGTCTCTTTTTGTCACCAAGAACTTCCTGGCCATCTCAGACATTTACACGGGGGTGCAGTTCTTCTTCCTCAGGCCCAGAGACCCTCTGAAGCTCCACCTTCTCGGAAAGTCGTCCAAAGTGAACAATATCAGGTTTTTGCAGGGCCTGAGATCTTCATTCCCAGGACGGCCCACCGACCAGCTCAGCTTACTGGCATACGATAAGTCAGGCAGTGTCCACATATTCACCTACTCTCCGAGCCACCCAGCCTCCAACGGAGGAAACATTTTGATTCGAAGAGCCCACATCAATACCAAGCTCAGATACCCACTGTGGTTCACCAACTCGCACCAGTCAGAAGAAACACGTTCGATGTATGTTTCCAACTGCGTTTTGGTGACGATCAAGGGAATCGAGGTCCAGAAAATCCAGGCCATCCACCACTGTATTTCTATTACGATAGAAAACACGTGTGGCCTGAATCCACTCAACTATCTTGAGACCGAGGACTTTGTAAATCCAGAATGCAAGGGTGTTATCAGCGAGCGGGTGCTTCTCGAGTTCTTCTTCATGAGCCCGACGCTCCAACAAAAGGTCTGTGGCCTTGTTGGAATCAGTCGCCAGGAATTGGCCGGAGCAATCGAGAAGTGCCTGCAAGAATAAAACTGCTTTTCGGACTTCTTGCTGTAGAAACTGAGGGACCGGTGTTTCAGCCCAAATGTTTGAAACATACATACTGACCTCCATCAGTGTTTTGAGATGTAACACCTTGTTTTAGCTTGGAAAATCGAATAAAAGGGCCTGCCAACCTGCGACGAGCATTCTGGTACATTTGTTACTCCAAGCACTGAGCGTCTGCGCAAACTCCGATGTCTATCGTAATTTCAATGTTGGGGGAACAGACCTCGAGGATAAGGGCTCGATGCTGATGCCGTCGTCTTCAAACCCCTTCCTTGACATCACTGCAGCCCTGCTGGACAGCCCGATGGCAGACTATCTTGCAGATGAGGAGGCAGGGAAAAAGAGCAAATCTACAAAGAAGTCACCCAAGAAGCAGTCTTCAAAGAAAAAATCGGCAGCACTCTCCGAGGAGGAAGATGCACCAAGCGGTGATGCCTCCAGCCTAAGGGCCAAAGCAAGAGACGATGATTCTAGCGATTAAATTACAGATTCCTACAATAAGCTTCGGTATTTTTGCGAGTTTGTACAACAGCCGGCAGACATGGGCGGAGATAGAAGTGATGTGGTCCTTGCTCTGCGAACAGAAGGTGAATCCGTGGCTTGGAAATGTGAGGACGGTTGCAGAAGAGATAAAGCCGGAGAGCATAATACAAGTGGAGACTGAAGAGAACAGACCCCTTTTGCAGAAACAATTTATAAACATGCTGGCTTTTGAGCCCATTACGCGCATGTCGGAGGAGTTCGACCTAGTGCACTATCCATTTAAGACAGCAAACAAAGAGGATGTCCTGCTGTACAGAGTGGAAGATAATTATGAGATGCGTTTTACAAGGGACGTGTTTTCCAAAAGGGTGTATTCTACGGTGAGTAGCCCCCAGAGGAGATATATAGAAATTGAAATTGATGATGGAAGAGCCAGAATCCTGTCAGAAACCCAGATTCTGCACGAGTTTGCCACGCCCGCCGATTTCTACATCCCGCATGACGAGAACTCACTCAACTTCTATTCTGCGGTATACTCATCTCTGGTCAGCGATGATCTGGCAAACCTCACATCTATGGCAGCCGAGGTGGACAGAAGAGTCACGGCCGATGGATTTCCCGAGTTCACGCTTCCAGTAACAACAGCCATGTCACATTTTGAAAACTATGAAACCGCCACGGCCAAGGCTGACACATTTCCCCACGTACCCATTGCCCAGATAAGACTTGGAGAACCAATCCCAGAGAAGGCCCCAGGAGAAGCCGAGAGCATCATCAGATCTGCCTTGTCTCAAGCACAGTACAACACTCAGCACCAGTTTTATGCATGCTTTTTTGCATCCACCCCCATATCCCGCTTTAAAACTGTTGCCAGGGCGTACGAGGAGTCACCTACCAGGCTGAAGCGCGAAATTAGTCTGAATATCCTGAAACGGTGCATCGGCCTGCATGCGTACTTTGTTGTATCTGGCCCGTGGAGGAAATGCTGGGTCAAGCTCGGATACGATCCGAGAATGGATCCAGAGAATTACAAGTATCAGGTTATTGAGATGAGGACTAAGAAAGCCAATTTCCAAATACTCCAGCGACCCGAGATAGAGGCCGAGGTTGTGAAGAACAAAGAGTGGTACATCCTGAAAGAGTACGACCCACTCGATGGATTCATCTCCAAAGCACTGCGGAACTTCATAGTTTACACCATTGATGAAAAGGGTACTCAGGCCATTGATAGCAAGATTGAGGAACTCCAGGATTCAGACTTCGAGCTGTTTGATTGAAACAGTCGCCCTCTCACTTCTTGCGAGTACAACAAATAAAATAAGAGTTTAATATTCCTGAGAGTAAAATTCAACATCGTTATCGACCTTGAATGGCTCGGCAAGATATGATTTCATGAATGGCGTCTTGACAACAGAGGCCAGCAGGGACTGCTCCAACGCTTTCTCCGCCGAAGAAGGCTCGGCATCAAGCTTCTCGGCTTCGCCCATCTTGCTCTCGTACACAGAATCTGCATCCAGGTCCACTTCAGATGGGATCTCTATTCTGGCGCTCAGCTTCAGGAGATATCTCTCATCAATCTTGAAAGCGGATACTCCATTGACAGCGCTAATTCCAGAAACTAGAGCCTTACAGTCGGCCAGCTGCCTGATAAATACAACCCTCTTTCCAGTATGTGCTCCCTCTAAAACTACAACGATGTCTCCTGGCACAAGGTCAACTCTGGCCACGCGGGGCTTGGGTGCATGCTTCTGGACGAACTTCATCTCAGCCTCGGAGATGTCCTCGGTGTTGTAGCGATCCTCCCTGAGTATCTTGTTGATGCTTGGGCTGTAGACTTTCAGATTGTTAATGTTGTAGTTGACCATGTTGGGGATAGATTTTTGGAAAAATTTTCATTCCTGGGCTTAAAAATTTTAAGACATCCAGGTAGGCGCACAGCGAGTGCACCCATAGAACATGGGCTTGGAAATTTTCGTGGCGATATTCCAGTAGAATGCAGTCTTCAGTAGTGTATTTATCCGTCAGTCTCCCGGTGGGAATACGAGCAAAAGAGGTTTTCACCCCGCCTGACAGTTGGAAGCCTCAGGGCATTCTGGACGGATAAGCGCTTGGTTTTGTCCAGAATAAGCAGCTCTTTCGCTACCTGGAGAAGTTTGTGATCCAGCATCTTGCCAAATCGCTCCTGGACAATCTGCCCCCATGGCTCCTTCTTGGCATACTTGTCCACATTAAATAAATCGTTCCAGGGATAAGAAACACCAGGGGAGCCCAAGGCCGAGAGAATGGACTGGCACTGGGAAATGTCGTCAGTGCATTTGAACACCGGGGACTTGTTACCCATCTCAAGAATAATACAGGCTATGGACCATGAATCTACCTTATTTGTGTATGAAATGTCCCCAAGAAGAAGTTCTGGAGCTCTGTACCAAAGCGAGCACACATGGTTCGTCATTCTATCCGATTGGTACCTGGCAAGGCCAAAATCAGCAATCTTCAGCCTCCCATCCGGACCCAGAAGCACGTGGCTCGGCTTCAAGTCCCTATGGATCATTCCTGCTGAATGAATAAAGCTCACAGCTTTTAGGAGCTGGAAGGTGATTGAGTACATGTGGTCATCCGTGAAGTTAAAATTTTGAGAAATCAGGCCCGAGAGACTCAAGGGCAGGTACTCCAATACCAATGAGATATGGTGTTTCTCGGCCAATATTTCTTCCAACTCTACTATGTACTCACTTTTGAGCTTTTTCAGAGCCTTGATTTCCCGAACTGTTGAGTATGGGATGCCCGCCGATAGATCTACTTGCACCTTTTTGATAGCAAATATCTTCTCAGAGCCTGTCAGTACAGCTTTATAGACCTTTCCAAATGTTCCCTCTCCTATCTGCTTGATATTTTCGTAAGAGCCCATTATAGGGCGCTTTGAAATTTCAACCAAAATATCCTGCCTCACAACGAAGGACCTGTTGGCTGAAAGACACATGTAGGATGCTGTTATGTGGGGAGGAGCAGTCACCCACCAGAAAATATCCTAAGTTCTCTACACAGCAGGTACCGGTCTCTCCCAATACATGGCCAGGTGCCGCCAAAGACGGAAAAATCAGGGATAGGAATAAGCTGGTCTTTATTCATATCAAGCTTGTGGAAATTTCTCGCAACTTGTCGCGCTTGCTCTCCGAATCCTCAATTGCCGATGAAGCCAACTTGGAAAGAGTGGACTCCTCGTTCTTTGTCTTCGCCATGCTGGAGGAGAGAGTAGCATTGTCTCTGATAATGGACGGAGTCTTGTTAAAATCTTGGCTACTGTCTTTGATAACAGACGGCTTCTTAATGAAGTCCGAGATGTTGTCTTTGACATATGGATTGTCGGGTTTGTGAATGGTGTTGTCCTCG
>JAQQPU010000095.1:85214-133617 GCA_029168905.1 Artemia sp. Kazakhstan ARC1039 | reverse complement strand
CTCCGAGAGCTTAGCCTCTTCACTGATTATAAGCTCCTTGGCAGCCTCTAGCTCCCCAGCTTCGATCAGCGCTTTAATCCTATCCATGAGGGCAGCACAGAATGTCACTTTACATACGAGCATAGAAATTGGATCCTGGAAACGGGGTGTACCACATCGGAGTCCTCAACAACGAGACATTGTATCACCTAGCAGCACTTCATCGCTTCACAGACCCGAAAGAATGCTGCAAAAAATTTCCTCGCAAATGTCTGGCCTAAAATGAAATTCGTTGCGCTGGTCAGCGGCGGAAAAGACAGCATTTACACAATCTGTAAGCTGGTAGATGAGGGGAATGTCCTGGTTGCGCTGGTGCACCTGTCTACGGTAGAGTCTTATTCAGACTCATATATGTATCAAACCGTTGGCTCAGAGGCTGCAAGCTTACTGGGCCGATGCTTTGAAGTCCCGATGTATGTGTTTGAAACAGCATGCAAAACGCTAAACACCGGCCTTGAATACACGCAGTGTGCGGGAGATGAGGTGGAAGACCTGTTTACCGCACTAGAGTCGGTGAAGAGCAAGCACAGCTTCGAGGGTGTGGCTTCTGGTGCAATTCTGTCGACCTACCAGAAAAACAGGGTGGATGATGTCTGTAGAAGGCTAGAGCTGAAGAGCATTGCACCATTGTGGAGACGCGATCAGAGGGAGCTGCTGTCTGAAATGATTAGCTATGGAATAGACGCCAGGATCGTCAAGGTCGCGAGCTCTGCCCTGGAAAAGGATTGCCTAGGCATGTCCCTGGCAGATATCAGAAAGTACATGGATAATAAGAACTACAAGTACGGGATGAACTATTGTGGAGAGGGGGGCGAGTACGAAACCCTGGTATTTGATTGCAAGCATTTCAGAAATAAAATTGTGGCCGCATCATTTACAGTGTGCAGCCATCCCCATGAGAGAGACAGGCCCGATGGTGTTTATTTTTTAAAGCTAGAAGGGCTGACCATAGAAAGCAAATGATTTGGGGCATCCTGTTCCTGTTTTGTAGCTGATCAGGCGCTGAATATCTCGGTACATCCAGCTCTGCCAACTGATGTTGTAATTAAACTCCTCAAGTTATCTGCTTTGTGCTACTGAGGGCCCCCTTGGCCTTGTGAGACTAAGGATTGCGCACCCCCTGTAACTTTCTCCTCATACTGCTAATCTGTCCCAAATTGTACTCTGTGGTAGACTGGATCGTGCTCTGGGGTATCTTTGTGCGCTCAAGCACAAATGCCAGGCAGAATGCCCTTGGCTCAGCTGTTATGTGCATCTTCTGGCATTCAGCATAATCATCGAATGCACATACCGGCTGGATCCCCTGCCTAGACAGAAAATCGAGGGTTCGCTCATATATCCCCCTGAGATAGTCTTCCGAGTGTGGCTGGAACCCAAAGCTGTCTCTATGAGCCTTGAGGATCCTCCACTTGGAAATGGATGAGTACTTGAGAAGGTCAGAGAGCGATATGGGAAAAGAATGCTGCCTGAGGATGTGCAGTAGGACGACTATGGTCTTGTCCTCCTTACTGAGCCGCAAGGTGAACTTTGTCTTTCTCAGGAGACTCTTGGCCTGTGGTATGTAACACTCCAGTCCCAAAGGAACTAAAATTTTTCGAATGGTTCCGTCAAAGGACTTTGAGGGATCGGAAACGGCATATCTCATGTGTGGTCGGGGGACGAAGATGCTGCTTGCCGGTGTCCAAGTGTCTTCGTACCCCAAGACCTCAAAGCACAGCCCACACGAAGTGCAAACACCGTCCTTCGTCTCGGAGTGTTTGCAGACATCACCTTCCATTTGTCGGCTAGGAATGTGGGCCTGTTTGGTGTTGGAAAAACTAGTCCATGGGGCTGTGTGCCCTCCCCGACCAAGATACAGCCCCTCCAGTACCTGCGGAAACTCTCATCATACGCCAGAGAAAAAGCACACCCTGCCTAAAAATCGCCCAAGTGATGCCTGCTTCATCACTGTATTCCTGGAAGATGCTCTAGAGAAAAATTTTATGTAGCATCCTAATGAACACAATTATTATATTTGGAGCTAGTGGGGACTTGGCCAGGAGAAAGCTTATGCCTGCGATCAGCAAGATATATACGAGGAACCTCAAGGTGATAGGATATTCGCGCTCTGATTTGGAGGGGCGCTTCGCGGGGGAAATGAGAAAGTTGTTTAACTACACAACAGACTTCCCCGAGCAGGTCCAGTACATCAGGGGAGAGTACAATGACCTCTCGCCCTTGGCGCATCTAATTGGTCCCAGCACGGTCCTCTACTTTTCTGTTCCTCCCGCTGTGCACCTCCAGATTCTTACTGCCCTTGCGGGCTTTGACTTCGGGGTTATTGGAGTCGAGAAGCCCTTTGGATGCAATTTCGAGTCATTTAAGAACTCAGAGCACTTCAGGGACGAAAGGATCCACTTCATCGACCACTATCTGCTGAAGCCCCTGATGCTCTCGGTTGCAGAAATTCTGCACAAGGATCCTGCGCTGCTCAGTCTCCTCAGCAACAAGGCAGTTAGCAGCGTCGGATGCCACTTTGTTGAAAGCCTTCTGGTCGAGGGAAGAGCATACTTCGACAAAAATGGAATGGTCAAGGATGTCATGCAGAATCATCTGGTGGAGATAATATCCACCATCCTGTGCCAAAATCAGGGCGGCATCCCGCGTCCTGGTCCCAGGACCGAGTTCATTGAGGGGCTTACGATCGACGATCAAAAATATATCTTTGGGCAGTATGAGACGTATCAGAAGGACATGGGGGTGAGCTCAGATGTCGAGACATTTGCAGCATTCAGGTGCACTTCTAGGGACGAGAAGTGGAGAGACGTGCCCATCCTTATGGTAGCTGGAAAGGGCATGAGGAAAAAAGCAACGGAGGTTGTCTTCCACATAAAAAGAAGCAGCTTTGAGGCCGCTTTGAGCATAGCTCGGGATCGGGCAACCTGCCCGATTCCCACCAGTGGAGTCAAGAGGATCGATCTTGTCTTCAACGTGGCACCTGCTAGCGAAATCTATATGGATATAACTACCGACAATGAGACAGTCCGGGCCACTCTCTATTCCAGGGACCATGTGCAAAAAATCAGAGTGTCAAAGTTCGGAGACCACCAGGATTATGAGATAATATTCGCAAGTCTGCTTAGTGGATCGTACTTTCCAAGCGTAGGATATGAGGAAGCACTTGCACTTTGGAATCTGTTTGACAATATCAACTCAGCAAAAAGAGATCTTATCTACTACAAGAACGGGTCTGAAATGCCAGAGGAAGCCCAGACATTCATGGATGCAGTTAGGGGCGCTTCCGATGATTAAATTTCGTTGATATACCCTGCTATCCCACCTACACGCATGCGTGGAGAAGAAAGAATGGCTATAATAGGTATCAAGTAGTAGATTTAATCTTAAAAACATCAAACTGCGTTGCCTCGCTATTTTGTTTATGGTAGTTGGAGGAACCTGGAAGCTTTATAAGCAGGTTTCCTATTACAGTGGCCCCCTCAAACCTGCCAAGCACCAGCTTCCTGTGCTCTGTCCTAAACACAGCATATACGATTTTGCACATTTCCAGAGCCAGGGCCATGGGAGAAAGGTCAGTTGACCTGGATTTGTCAAGGGATGGGCCTACAACCCCCACATCAACAGCGCCTTGCCGTACAGGAGAAGTACTCGCAATAATGATGTCACACCCCACCTGGAACTGTTGGAGATTGGAAACAAATAGAGCATCTGGGCGCTCGCCGGTTACTGATAGAATTAAGAGCGGGGAAAGGAAGCTCAAGCCAATCGGGAGGATCCCGGACTTGGTGCTGAAAACAGCCGCTACTTTACCGTTGAGGATCCCAAAGTCGTCCAAGATGTACTTCACAAGGTCGCTGGCACTGCCTGCTGTCATGTCATGGTTTTTGGACTTACTTTCATCCTCAGAAATACTTTTCACTTTATTCAGTTGATTGGCAATGTGCTGCATAGAGGCGCAGAATTTTGAAAAATAAATGCTCACCAAGGAGCAAGGCGAGGTCACAAGAACAAGTACGGCATCACCATCCGTCTTTACACAACAATCTAAAAAAGCTGGGAAAACCCTGAAAAGTCTTTAATGCTCACATGTTCTTTTCGGCTTGGATGCTATCAAAGTTAAAGTTACCAACCTTCACCCACCCGTCCTGGTTCATAAAATACAAGTTGACAGACCCGCCAGAGTAGGCATCTCGATGCCCTGCATGGAAAATGGCATCCTTTCCCAGGGAAAGGGCCTCTTCCTTGGTCATATCGAACCTGTACCTTGCTGAGAGAATGCCATATGCTATGGTGGAGCCGCTTCCTACACTGAACATGTTGCTCTCGACTCTGTTGCCCCCGTCTGTAACATTGTATATCCTGGGGCCCTCCTCGTCATATCCACAAAGCATCGTACTCATAGACAGGCCTCTCCCTCTGTATCGGTACAATGAGTTGCTAAGGTACATGCTCGCCATCGCTGCAGATATCCTCCTGTTGTTTTCCAACTCGTATTTTTTTGCATAAAGCCCTGTAAGTGTCTCCCAGTAGTAGCAGTCTGCAGCACCCCCGGCCATTGTTCCAAGGAGGTACCGGTTGATCTCTATGACCTTGTTCACGGTCTGGGAGGCTATGTAGGATCCTGATGTCGCCCTGGAATCAACTGCAACAACCATGCCCTCCTTGAATATGAATGCAAGCGTGGTTGTGCCGTGCCGGGGCTGCATCTTGTTCTGGATAATCCTTTGGTCAATGCTTATGGGATCTATCTCCAGGAGATTCTGTTCAAGCCTCAAGTTCATTTTAGGGCTGAGTTTTCTGCACAAAGGTATCTAGCAACAAATAGAGATAAGAAATCCGACATAGAAGGCTGCGCAATGCTGGAGTGGAGAGCGCGAAGTGCAGCCGTATTATAGTGGGAAAACATGCCGATACAACAGCAAGAGCGCCTTTGAAGCAGTCATGTGTTCTGAACAGTGCA
Source organism: Artemia sp. Kazakhstan ARC1039 (assembly GCA_029168905.1). Taxonomy (NCBI): domain Eukaryota; kingdom Metazoa; phylum Arthropoda; class Branchiopoda; order Anostraca; family Artemiidae; genus Artemia; species Artemia sp. Kazakhstan ARC1039. The sequence goes on along the minus strand of JAQQPU010000095.1, from coordinate 128,621 downwards.
GGCATCTCCTTTCAGTAGTAGATGCGTGGCTGTGATCGTGGGGTAGTAACAACAATTCCTCGGGACAAGTGGAAGGCGGCCAAACTTGCCAAAGATGTCTAGCCGACTATATGTATTCCAGTTAAATCATCTCAAAGTCAAAAAGTATTTTAGTTTCAAATTTTCGGGGGCCATGGGACTACTGGATGTGGAGAAGTTTGTGTTCTACAGGGGTATACTTGGGTGTCCTCTAAGAGAAATCCCCGATAGTCTGATTCCCGAGATCGAAAAGGCCAGCACACTGGAGATTGTTTCGTCGGGAGACAGCCTTGACATCCCCGATTCTCTCATTCCCACACCTACGACCGTTGCTCCAAATACCTACAAGATAGAAGAGATCGACCCAAAGGGGGACTTCACCATCCGGCCACGGCATGATGCGTGGAGGGAAATTATATTCAATGGAAGGAATCTCCATGCAGGCAAGCTGGCAGCCTTCTGCACGCTGATTATTCAGCATCCCGAGGGGCTCACCAAGCGGTCTATAAAGTCACGAATCCCAAGCTCTGAGAAGAATCTTTCGAAGTGGATCAGGAAGCTTGAGGATGCCAATGCAGTGTACATTGAAGTAGGACCTGATGGCACAGAGATTGTCAAATTCAACTACAACCTGATAGAAAAGCAGGGAGATCCTGGCAACATGACCTCCGGGATGCCCCCCAAAATCATAGTAAAGCGTAAACCAAGAGCCACGATCAAGGACGAGGTGCTGGATAAATCAATGGAAGTCATCCAAGAATACCAGGATGGGATGCCGGTGGGAAAACTGCAGGCCTTTCTTAACACCTCCGAGAGTGTCATGGGGGCTCTTGTTGAAAGGTTCAGAGCTATCGAGGGGTTCCGGGTGCTCGAAAGCGACAAGGGCATTCCATCAAAAATCGTATTTGTTGGGACCATGGAGGCCGAGTATGTCGATCCTGAGATGGCGGCCCCTCTCTTGGATATGTGCAAGCTGCTGAGAGTGATAGTGCTGAGCGAGCAGCCAAAAGAGCTTAAAAAGATAAAGGAAGCCCTGGGGATCAGCGACGAGAGGCTTATGAACATTCTGGAAGACCATAGCTTCAAGATCATAGAGATAAGATACAGATGTATGATCCCTGACTTTATCATATTTTCCCCTGATATTGAGGACACGGACGAGGGGCTGGTTGCTGTCCTCCAAAGGACCAAGGGAAAAATGGCCAGGCACTTCCAGATCAAGGTAAAAAACACCTTTTTCAGGAACATATACTTTGCATCGCTTGACAATAACTACTCTCCATCGCTCAAGGAGCGTATTATGCATTTCTACAAATATATTGCCGAGCATATCCCAAGAAGCGGGGTGTTTTTTATTTTTAACAATGAGACACTGCTTGAGATGAACTTCGCTGCATTCACCAGGTGTGTGCCGTTGCGGGTCGAGCTGCACTTCATTGAGATCATGATCTGTGTCTGCAAACACGTCGAGAGACTACCTAAGGAGCTTTTCAGAAAGGATCCAGGAAGGCTGAATCCAGAAGAGTATGTCCAGGCAAATGCCGCCCTTCTTGAAATTGCCGAAGACTACACCCTTGGGCAGGTGCTAGACATGCTGGTGGATGGCAGCGAGACCAAGAAGGCTCTCCTGTCCAGAGTCGACATCCACGAGTTTGAGCAAATTCTGTTTTCGGTTGTAAAGCACAACATCTTCGAAAGCTATTACGACATGGAATACATATATTTCGAGAGGGTTAAGGGCACCGAAAGATGTATCGACAGAATTCTAGATGAGATTGGCGAAGAGGCTTCCGGCCAGCTCTCAATCGGCGTTCCCTATCCGGTCCGAAGGCGCCTCTTTGACCAGATACGCAGGTACTCGCCTGATGAGTTCTATGTAAAGACAAAGAGGCTGATAGAAAGCACCATGGATGGGGCTTACAGAGACTTTTTCATGCAAAAACTCCAGGGGTTCAAATAGCCAATGCTTTGTTGTCCCAGGGCCTGGTTGTTCACAGCATGGCATCCCAAGGCATTTAAAAAATATTATTCGGGGATCCATGAATCTCAGGGAAAGGCTTTTCTCTTTTGGCATATATGGGGAAGAGGCTGGGAAGCTGAGCAGCAGGGAGCTTGAAGAGGCACTGTCCCAGCCATGGGTTGAGGTGCTGTCGCCCCAGCAGGTAGAGGACTTCAAGAACAACTTCACGCTGTCGGCTATCAAGGGAGATAGCAAGAGCAGGCCGATACCAGAGCACTACCGGATCAGGATGAGCCTTATGGCCTGGAGGAGTCATCTCTTTGGCCCGAGCTTTTTGGTAACAAATAAATTTTACTTTCTCATTGTGGATCACCTGCTCAGGACACGGGGATTCACGGCACTTTCCACTCTGAGAGAGATGTTCAAGATAGATCCAAAAACCATGTTTTACATCTGCAAGAAGCTGTCTGAGAGGCATCTGATCCGGGAGAAAAAGGAGGGCAGGGAAACATTCATCGAGTTGACGGAGGAGAGAGCAGGCATGAAGAAAGAGGCCTGCAAGGCTGATGCACCTAGAATAGCAACCGAGAAACTTGTGTTCTACAACAACATTCCCTTTGTGGAGCAACTGAAGATGCACTTGGAGCAGGCAGAAAACGGGCTGGACTCTAAAGACCTGGCGAGGCTCACCGGCATGAAGACGAAGTTTGGGCTGAAGCATCTGCAGAGGCTCTGCCAGCTGTATCCCGAGGATTTCAAGCTGGTGAGCTCGATAGACAACAAGCATACTGTCTTCAAGTGCTTTGCAGTGGAGCGTCTCAAGGCTCGGAACGCAAGGAAGCTTGAGCGAATGAAGGGAGTTGGCGGCCACTCTGAAGACGAAGTAGATACTCTGCTCTCGTCGAGGGACAGACAGTCTGCACTACAAATTCTGGCGGAAAGACTTGGGCACTTTAACTTGTCCAAGGAAAACATGAGAGAAATTGCCCGGATGACGGGATATCCGTATGAGATCGACAGAAAAAACATCATCAGCAATGCAAAGGCAGCAGGGCTGCAGGTTTTTACTGTTCCGCACGCGGCCAGTGGGGTGCCGAAATATGTCATTGCCCTTCCAAAGTACGACAATAGCATCACCGATCTGTATGCTGTCGCGCACCACAGCACTGAATCCAGTAAGTTTTACAGGAAGCTGACGAAGTTCTTTTTGAAAATTGAAGGCTGTGTTGTGGAAGACAATGGGTATCCTCCCAGTTCGTGCATTTCCAACCAAGCACTCCATTGCCATCTCAGCAGTGTCTTTGAAAGGGAAAACCCGCCCAGCGGATATCTAGACTTTGACTACGGGACTGTTATGGAAATGACTGTGAGGTGCTTCTACGAAACTGTTAAGATCCGGTCGCTGAATTTTAGGGCAAAGTGTGCCTTTGAGATCTTTAAGAAGTGTCCCGAAAGGTTCCCCAGCACATCCATTGAGGACCTGTTTGTTGGAGAGGAGGAGCCAAGAAAGGTACATCCTAGCATTTTTCTTGTTCAAGAGGCGATTAAAGACATGCATGTTAGGGAGTACCTCGATATGCTCCCGGATTCTCTTCAGGATTCTATCCGGGAGTTTGCCAAGCCAAGCAGATTTGTCAAGCGGCTGAAGGCACTTGAGCAGCAAAACCTAATTGGGCTGTGCCTGGGACCCGATGGCACAATTTCCTTCACGATCCTGGATCGAGGCAGTGTGCAAAAGGACTCAGGCTGTCCTGGTGATGGCTGCACCTCTATCCTCTTTTTGAAGAGAAATTTAAGCTACAACAAGAGATGCGAATTCCTCCACCATATGAGGAATGCTACAGAAAGCAATTTCATGAGCCTTGTCAAGGCTGCTGTTGCCAGGGGCTTCAGTAAGTCCGAGCAGAGGCTGATCTACAAGTATGCATGCATATTTGCAAAGACCAAGAGACCAAGCATGGTTGAGGGCCTGGCAATACAACAACTCGCAACGGAGGAGCAGAAGGAGCTGTATCTGCTGGTCAAAAAGGCAGTCGTGTTCCAGTCGAAGCTGGACCTGCTCTCCATGCCCGACCACAAAGGCGTTGATCTGGAGGATGTTCTCGATTATATGAACAAGCGGGAGGTCATTACCGGGTTCAGGGCCACGAACACCGTATCAAGCATCACCATACACCCCAAGTTTAGGGCATTTCTTGGCACAGATATGCCCGACCCAGGCAGAGACATTATAGACGACAAACAGTACTTCAGGATGTTCTCGGGTAAGATCCTGGCCACTATCAGGGAGTATGGGTCCATTGACTCTGACGCTCTGCTTTCGAAAATGAGGTTCTTGGAGAAGTTCGAGCTTGATGCATGCCTTGATCTGGATGCCGATATGCTTGAGAAAAGAGTGGTTGACGGTTTCGTATTTATTTCTCCGGCAGATCTGCCCGATCCATTTTCCTAGCCATATGCGAGCACTGGTCCTCTAACACTAAAACTCTTGTTCTGCTTTTTCAAGGTGTCATCAACCCTGGCCTCAGGCCCTGTTGTCTCTCTGCTGCACATTCAGAAACACAACTGATGCGATGTATGGGCGGGCAGACAGAGACCTGACACTCCGGACCATTCGCCAGTGGAGTATTCCTCCAAAAAAAAGTAAAATTTTTAAAACGTTTTCGCGAAAGGGCCTATGATTGCGACTGGCTCTTGGAATGCCATTAGATATCCCCAACACTTTGTAGATGCCATGAACGAAATGGTGCAGATTCGAAACCCATGTTTTGTGTATGGCGAGTGCGGTAAAACAGAGCTGATCAGGCTCCTAAGCCCACACGCCAAGATCTACGACTCCAGAGAGGTTACAGAGCCCAAAAGTCTTGGAGGGTTCTATGCGGTGGCAGACGGCGAGCTTGCGTATGTGCCCGGGATCCTTGTAGAAGCGATGCAGAGGGGGTACCACATTTGCTTCAAGCGGATAGACACCAACATAGGCCTGCTCCACTATCTCCGGCCAGTTATAGGCAACCGAACACTTACTGCCAACAACGGAGAGGAGATTGTCGCCCACGACGACTTTCGAATTTTCTTTACATGCAGGGATGTCTTTGCAGTGAGAAATGTTGCCTTTATTGGAAAGGTTGAGTTTTCCTTTGACGATGTGCTGGAGACGTTTGGTGTGTACAGAAAGGGCGTTGTAGAGATATTTGATCACATACATGCACACGGGGCCTCGAAGTGCCCGCGAGACAGGGGATTGGACTGTGAAGGTATCTGCCTAAAGGAGTCCTATGCATGCGAATGTCATCTGAAGGGCATGCTTTGCAGTAAGCATTTCAGGATTCTCTGTGAGCTGAGAGACACGCTGAATGCCCTGTCCAACTGCTCGGAAAGTGCCTCCAACGCCAGCAGAACCGTTCTATACCAGGGCTTTGTGAACATCTTCCTTAAGCATGAGTCTAAGAGCCTTTCGGAAATGCTGTACATCAGTATGCCTCCCCTCTGCCTCCCAAACATGTTCTTTGCCAAGACCTCTCCTGTTGAGGCCGTGCTCAGAAGCCTGATTCTGAACATTAGGAAGAAGAAGCCGACGCTGCTTGTGGGAGAGACAGGGGCAGGGAAAACTGCGCTGATCCAGTATCTATGTACAAACTCCGAATACTTTTTTGGGTCCAGGGTCACTCTCAAGATCCTGAACATGTCGTCGGATTTTGACGGGTCCGATCTGATTGGGGGATACCGATCGATCGACTTCGACAAGAAGATTCGCGAGCTGTATAAAAGAGCTGGAGTAGAGATTCCGAAAAGCCTTAGTAAGAAGGTTATTCTGGAGCATCTTCTTAGCCGATGCAGTGGCGGGGCGATTGCAGAGGAGGTGCAATTACTTCTGCGCATTCTAAGCAGGAAAGCGCCCTTTTACTACAAGGAGGGAATATTGACTGAGGCGATGAAGAATGGAACCTGGGTTCTCATGGATGAGATCAACCTCTGCTCGACAGAAACGCTTGGGCTCATAGAGGCTGTGCTGGCAAAGGACGAGGTGGTTCTTTACGAGAGCGGAAGCTTCGTGCCCATCAAGGTGCATCCCGACTTCATGGTTTTTGCATGCATGAACCCGCATGGGGATTTCGGAAAGAAGCGCTTTGATAGCGATGTGTTCAACCGAATTACCTTCTACGACTTCGGATACAGGCTGAAGTGCATAAAGTCCGTTGTCCAGACGGTCACAAGAAACCTGATAGCGGAGGTCGACCAAATTTCCGAGTTCTACTACGAATTCAAGAAAGCTGTTGCCACCAGAGAGTACACGAACATTGTCGAGCCTCTGGTTTCCGGAAGAACGCTGTGCCGAGCCCTGGGGCTGATGCTTGAGCTCCGGGACAAGCCAGGTGCCGTGTATAATGCCTTTAATCTCCTCTTCTTTACCCAGCTGGACCTAAGCTCCCGAGCGCTGGCATGCTCGCTGTACAAGAAGCATTTCAAGACCATTCCAACGCCAGAGGCTGACAGCTCGGCAGTCGAAGCGATCAATGACTTCATCATCACGCCCAAGGTCCGGATGCATCTTGCCGATGTAGAGCTTGCAGTCAAGGCCAACCTCCCGACCCTGCTGCAGGGAGACACGTCGACAGGCAAGACCAGCCTGGTTTTTGCCCTGGCTTCTAAGCACGGAAGAAGAGTTGTCAGGATCAACAACCATGAGCATACCGAGAGCTCCGACTATCTTGGGAGCTACGTGACAACTGGCGAAGGAATCAGGTTCAAGGAGGGCCCGCTAGTCAGTGCCATGCGCAGTGGGCTCTGGGTTGTCCTGGATGAACTGAATCTTGCACCGAGTGATGTTCTTGAGGTCCTCAACAGACTTCTTGATGACAACAAGGAGCTCTATATTCCTGAGATCGACGAGGTTGTGAGGCCCCATCCCAACTTCCGGATTTTTGCTACACAGAACATCAACTACTCTGGTCGGCAAGGGCTTGCCAAAAGCTTCAGAAACCGGTTTGTTGAGATATTCTTTTACGAGAAGGACGAGGCCGAGATCAAGCAGATTCTCGAAAGGGCCTGCGGGATGCCGCAGGGCTTTATACGCCTGATGGTGGGTGTCTACAGTGCTCTGAAGGCCGAGCGGACGGTTAACTGCCTGATGACCTTGCGGGACCTGTTTAAGTGGGCCAAACGAGGACCGACAGGGTACTACGACCTCTTTGAGATTGGCATGAACATTGTGTTTGAGAGGCAGCGGAACCCTGAGGACCGGGAAAAGGTTGCTGAGGTGTTTTCCAGCGTGTTCAAGGAAAGAACCAGTACTGACAGGAGGAGCTTCCTGGATGTATACAGATCTTCGGACCGGCAGTACAGTTTCATGGACAACAGTTTTTTCTTCGGTGCGGCTACCAAGGGCCTTGTGCTTACTCTTTCGTATCTCAAGCTCATAGATCTTATATACAAGGCATGGTCAAGCTACGAGCCAGTTCTGCTGATAGGCGAGACGGGTCTTGGGAAGACGCGGATCAGCGAGGTTGTGTCGTCGCTTTTCCGAACCATGCTGAAGAGCATAAACATGCATGGTGGGACAGAAAGCTCTGACTTTGTTGGACAGTCCATCTTGGACAAGAATGAGGTGGTGTGGAGGAACGGGCCTCTTGTGGATGCGATGATCCACGGAAACTCCTTTCTGATTGATGAGATCAACCTGGCCGAGGATTCTGTCCTCGAGCGGATGAACAGCGTTCTTGAGAGCAAGAGGTCGCTTTTTGTCACCGAGACTGGGGAAGAATTTGTTGCCCACGATGCCTTCAGGATTGTGGCAACCATGAATCCCAGCGGGGATTTTGGGAAGAGGGAGCTGAGCCCGGCACTCAGAAGCCGGTTTACTGAGATCTATTTTGAGCTTGAGGAGGATGAATATGAGGAGATTTTTGGCAGAATGGTTGATGAGATACATTCCAGCCCGGAGTATGCGGCCTTTTTCAAGGACAACTTCCGGACACTCGGGGACTTGAGTATCAGGAAGCTAGAGCTTGCATGCAGCCACATCAGGAATCTGCATTCCGACGAACTGGAGCATGGGAACAGCTTTATCTCAAGAGACAAAATCGATTCCAAGGAACAGATGTGGGCTGAGGTCCTGGAGATGCTGGGGTCGAGGGTGGGAGGAGCCTATGAATTCAGGGAGGACCGGACCCGTTTTGGTGTGGCCCCATATTACCTTAAGAAGAAGGATCCCCGTCCCTTGAAATATGCCTTCGAGACCGAGACAACACGAGTCAACCTGCAGAGAGTCATCCGCGGCCTCACGCTTAACAAGGGGCTCCTCCTAGAGGGAGAGCCGGGAGTGGGCAAGACAAGCATAATCCAAGGCATTGCAGATGCTTGTGGGATCCAGGTGCTACGGATCAATCTGAGCGAGCAGACCGAAATGAGTGACTTGGTCGGAGCCTATCTTCCAGTAGGTGGAAGCATCAAGTTTGTTGAGAGTGAGCTGGTTGGATATGTTAGGAGAGGGTGCTGGATCATTCTTGACGAGATTAACCTGTGTACCCAAAGTGTCATCGAGGGTCTGAACTCTATTCTTGACCACCGAAGAAGACTTGATGTTGATGGTGTTGCTGTACATGCACATCCTAACACTCGTATATTTGGGACAATGAACCCACATAACAAATCCAACGGGCGCAGGCAGCTTCCAAAATCCTTCCTGGACCGGTTTGTTGTGATCTGCATGGATAACTACTCAGTGTCTGACATCGATAATATTTTGCTCAAAAGGTATGGGGAGGGCTTTGTTGTTGACCGTAGCCTTTCGCTTCGTGGAAACATAAAGCTCAATGAGCTTCAAGCTCCTACCTCCCTAGCTGGTGGGAAGCTCCAGCTTTACTCGGATCCCTCTGTTTTGGGCGAAGAAGCAGTGTCCTATGAATTTGAAAATGGAAAGGGCCGCGTAGGAAGGGTTGAGTTTAGATACAACAGCCTGTCAGATGGATATGTGATACCGCACTCCCAGCTGGCACAGATTGAGCTGGTTCTGAAGTGCCTGGCCAAGAAGATCCCGGTTGTCTTGAGTGGCGAGGTGGGCAGGGGATCTCTCCTAAGGTTCGTGGGCACAGCACTGAACCTAAAGCCCGTGCATATCAACTGCCACCGGGACACCGATACATGTGATCTACTGGGACAGTATCAGAAGATGGACTTTCCTGGGTCTTCCGACAGCAACTCGCTGTTCGAATGGCAAGACAGCATCCTGGTCAGGTCCTTGTGCCAGGATGCTCTTGTTATTTTCAACACGCCCGAGCTGGTGGAGAAGTCTGTGTTTGATCGCTTGAATGCCTTATTTGAGAGCGAAAGGTCACTGAATGTCTACGAAAAGGGGATCGATACACGGGTGAAGGTGGGGGGCGAGTGTAGATTCATACTCTGCTGCGACAGCCCCGCCTCACTTTCGCCGGCACTGCTTGATCGTTGTGTTGTTGTTGACCTTTCCGACAAGTACTCGTATGTTGACCTCTACAAGATATTCCACAGCACTCGTCCCTCGAGAGACCCGAAGAGACTGTGCTCATTTGGATCGGATAACATGTTCCGGGACTTTCTGGGGATTGACCCATCGCCGGTCGAAACCAACCTGGACCTGGATATAAAGCGGCATGTAGCTCTTTCTGCCATGCCTGTGTACTTGAACAAGAGGCTGAATATATACAACACCCTGGTTGAGTCTGAGATAAACCGGATGTTTGAAATACAGCCGGCTGGGAATGTGGAGTTGGATGTAAGGCTACTCGGGATCTACAAGACCATATCGGGATTCTCGGTCCAGCTACCCTCGGGTTTCTCCGAGTGTGCAGACCGCCTCGCTGCCAAGCCCGATCTTGTCACTCTTATTAAGTGCCTGGACTTCCATCCAGAACCTGAGGCCAGAAGCCACCTGAATTGCCAGGAAGTTCCTAGCAGCCTGGCTGCATACAAGTATCGATTTCTGGAAGGCCTTCGAGACAGGACGCTTGGGGATATGCAGGACCTCCTGTATTTTTCGCAGAACATCTGTAAGGTCCGAGAGATCGAGGATGTTGAGTTCGATGCGGAGGCCTTTGCCACACTGGTGTCGTTGGAAGATCCCCTGACGCTGATCCGAGCAGAGGCACTGAACGAAAAGGCTTGCAGGGAGAATGAAATATCCAGAAGAATCGCAAAGACAGCAAAAGATATATACAAATATGGCCGAGGCAGCCTGGAGGAACTTGTGGAGGAGCGTGATCGGATCCAGGAGCACTATTCGCAGCTTCTGTCTGGAATCAACAAGCGGCTCAACCGAGATTATGCAAGATTCCGAGAGACGATACAGACGGTGACATTCTGCGACTATCTCAACAGCCCTGAAATAAGACTGTTCCTGGAGGGATTCAGCGATATCAGTGACTATCTTCTTGTTCACCTGTTTAAGAGCAGGAGCACGTGTACCCGATGCAGCTTGATGGGCAGGAATGGTGTCCCATCGACAAGGCAATTATCCATTGATCTTATCAAGGAGGGAAGATACGCTAAATGCCTTAAGTACGAATACTCCAAGTATCTGTTCAATTACCTCATGAACGTTCCCCAGCAACAGCATAGGCTGGTTCTTGAGGCTATCTGCTTTGAAGAGCCAGCGGATGCATCCTGTGGAACTTCTGGAAGCAGCCTCACAGAAAGTGACATCGATGAATGTATCAAACATCTGTTTACCGACAAGACACAGGCTCAGGTGATTGATACTCGGTCCACCCACATTTCCCTAGGGAGAGATGCTATCTCTCTGCTGTGCTTCGAGGTCCCTGGTATTGCAGGAGTAGGCCATGATGACAATGCTGGAGAGGGCAAGGGCCCGCTTATCCTCGAGTCCATCCGAAAAATGAGTGTTTTTAGCACACCTGAGGCAATAATCAACGAAATTGACTCGATTCGGACGCACAACGAGGCCAAGGTTGACTCGCCCTTTTGCCCGGATCGCGATATGCTCGTGGGCGTGCTGAAAAAGCTGGATGAGCTCGATGGTTTTTTCAGGGGCCTGTACAAGGCCGAGTCGTGCCTGTCTATCGACAGAAATTACAGGTACTTCCAATATCTCCTCTTTGGCGCCACAGACCCTGCATCCCTCGAGCACTTCTTCTTTGGAGGCTCTGTATACGAGTTTCTAGACCGAATGTACTTTGCAGAGTGCTATTTAAAGTATAGCTACTCGAACCAACTGTACAATAGCATACTGCTGTACAAGGCATTTGATATCGAGCTGATACATGCCAGGAAGCTCAAGGAGACCCGGATAAAACTGAGGAAGGATCCAAAACTCTATGAATCGACACTTGGTACATATGTTGACAGATTTATGTGCATTCCTGTCACCAATATCCTAGACATCTCATTTGACCCGCCGTCTTGCCAAGGAGTGCATGCAATGGAGGGACCGAGCTCCTTACTTGCCCTGGTTCCAGAGCATCTGAGGCCAAGCTCGGATAGCAAGCCTGGCTCATTGTGTGAGTGCTCCGTCTGGACAGAACTTACCAGAAAGTTTGATAGAGGCCTTGTCAACAGCATCTTTACGGAAGCGATAACTAAAGAGTCCGTTCTCCAGAAGTTCTACAACCACCTTCCCTCCGAGCCTTTTAGCTATCCTGAGATCTGTCTTGCAAAGGCCCTAAGAAGCATTGTCAACAACATAAACAGCTCGAGATACGACGAGGATACGCTCAACACCTGCCTCAATCTGCTGGCCGCAGGATGCGACTATGTTTTTCCACCATACCTGTACTTTGTTTATGCGTTTGGCAACAGTTTCGAGGAGAGTGATCTGCCTGAGGAGGGGATGGGGCTCAGAAGTGGCGAGGGAAAGAATAACATCGATGGCGAGGATGTACAGGAGGAAGACATTATTGATGACTACGACAAGAATGAGAAAGAGGATTTGGATAGCGAAGGAATCGAGATGGACAATCAGGGAGAGCTGCACAGTGTCAGCGGAGAAGACGAGGGTGATAGTGGAGTAGATGCCTCTGACAACGAAGGTGAGGCGAAAAATGATGCTGCTGACGATCTAGGAGAGGCAGGTGATGAGGATTCCTTGTCTTCGCCACAGGATGTCGAGGCTGAAGAGAAAGTAAGCAGTACAAGCCATGATAGCGAGGGAGATAGCCTAGAAAATACACAGGACAGTAGTGAGTCTGTATCACTGTCTTCGGAGGAGGCGGAGTGCACTTCAGAGCAGTCGGAGAAGGAAGACATAGATGGGGAGAGCAATGAAGAGCTATGCTACACTTATGACTGGAAGGAGTCATCGCTGAATCGCAACCAGACATGCTCGAATGCCGACAGCTACGATAAAAAAGTTGAGGGCGGCAACTTGGAGGAGCGGGATGCCTTGAAGGAGGGAGAGGGCGAGGAGTTTGTTGAGGGAGAAGGCGAAGTTGGCAGGGAGGGATCAGCCTCGGTAAGGACTGTTAGCTTCAGCAATCAGCCCTCTGACTGTACCAAGCTTGCCAGCCTTCTCCGGACGGTCCTGGAGTCCAATCGGAACACTAAGTACAGAGGTGACTTCAAGTCTGGAAAAAAGCTCAACCTACGGAAGATCGTTCCGTACATTGCCAGTGACTATCGGAAGGACAGGATCTGGATGAAGAGGCAGAGAAGCGATAGGAAAGACTATGTGCTGAGAATATTCATTGATAACTCAAAAAGCATGTTTGATCAGAGCCTTGTCGACATGCTCTCGAGGGTATACTACAAGATCGATGCCGCCTTTTCTCTGCTGAACATTCCCGTCCAGCTGTACAAGTTTGGCAGCAGCCTGTCCGAATGCAAGATTGAAGATCTTACATTTGATGAGGACAAGACCCTCATCAACTGGACTGACGACTTCGACGACGGAATTAACATTATTCTCACTGACGGCATCTTCCAGAATGTTGGATACGCCAAGGAGAACTTCTTAGTCGTGATGATAGACAAGGGGGGCATCAAGAAGATGTCCAAGGTTTCGGTTCTCGAGAACAAAGTGTTTATTGAGAAGTATCTTGATTCATTCGCCCTGAGATACTGCATTTTACAGAATGTGGAGGACCTGGAGCGAGTATTTGTGGAGGCATTGGGTGGCATCATAAAGAACTTCTTGCAATAAATGCGTAACTGCCCAAATTTTCTGTTTCTAGTACTCTCCAGGCCTTGGAGCACCAAAACTGCAGCATCTGCCTAGATATCGAGAGGAACATAGACAAGCTTCCCAGGCTGTTCCATTTCCCGAATGTTATCGAGCAGCGCAAACAGCCTGCTGCCCGCCAGTGCAAACTTCTTTACAGAGCTTTCGCCCTCAAAAACCGTCATCATCTGCCTCTTGTTCCTCAGGTCCCATTTGATAATCTTCCCATCGGCGCCAGATGAGTAGAGATACCCCTTATAGATCAGGTGTGTGCTTGGAAAAAATATCTTTTTTGCCGGGCTCGAGGAGACATGTGAATTGAACACAAACGACTCCCCGGGATCGGAAAAGTTCTCACAGTGTATCTTTCCGCTGATCAGTCCCACCAGTATTCCATCTTCGTAGAATGCGATAGAGTTGATGCAACAGCCGAACTCCTTGGAGTATGTCTCCTGGAGCCTCTCGTCCGTCACGATAAGGACATTTTCGAACGAAATCCCTATCTTTCCCTCAGAATATGCGCCCGATGTGGCAATCTTAGGGTGTTCCTTTACCTCCAAAACCTCAAAGCTGTGCGGCTGGCATAGAAACGTTCCTATGTCCTCATCGGAGTATGTTTTTTCCCGAAAGCACGGCCCGGACAGAGGAAACGCCTCCTTTTCTCCCAACATATATGTGGTCCTGGCGTAGCAAGAAATAATAACCCTTTGCCCCGCTTTGAAGATGAGGCACGGCTCAGGAAACCCACCAACCACGTCAACCAAGGAAAGGCTCTCATCAAAGATATACAGCAAGCCGCTTGTCATCGAGATTGCCAGTATCTTCTCAAAGTATGAGCACACCCTTGTGATGGGTGTTGGAAGATGGACCGAGGAAAGGAGCGTGTTTCCCGAATATGCCTTTATGGTCCGGTCATAGCACGAAACAATTACCTTGTTGTTGTGAATCGTCATGTCTGACACCGGATGGACAGTCTTCTCGTCCAAGACCCTATACTCCATCATGGAGGGAGCAAATTTTTAACACATATGTGTGTCCCAGGATGGATCTCAGGCTGAACAAAGAGAGTGGATGGTCGAAACCCCCGCAAGCTTGGGCACCTCCATGCTGACCAAAAAGAAACGCACGATAAATAACTTCAAACGCGGTTTTCATTGTTTTTTATGTCGTCAATCAACCATTTAAATCCAGAATATACGCTGGAGTGTTGAATCGTGGTGGTTGTGTCGGTGTTCATGCGCTCAAGGTCCTTCTTCACGGATATTTTGCAGATCCTGGCCTTGAAGACTTTGTCCTCGACCTTCATGTAGGAATCCACGGTGCTCCGTGTATTGTCGATGTTGTACACCCGCTCAATCTCGCTGACCCGGCTGTCAATGTCCTCTTTCTCGCTAATTAGATCAATCTTGTTCAGAAGCAGGAGCACAGACAGCCCATCCCTAAGATGGGGCACCAGTGTTTGGAATCCTGCAAAGGAGTCCTTGAACCTCTTTTCGTCTGCAATGTCAATCATGAAGACCAGCCCGTCGATGCCATCTACATATTGCTTCCAATATGCAATGAACTCCTTCTGGCCACCGACATCCCACACCTTAATCAAGGTGTTGTTGAAGTCTATTACCTCAACATTGAACCCAAGGGTCGGATAGGTCGGGAGATTAATGTCCCTGAACAGATTGACCAGGGTGGATTTCCCCGACGCATCCAGGCCCAGGATGGCCAGCGAGGCCTTCTTCTTTCCCTTTATAGCAGAAAACATATCGGAAAAACTTTTCCTGAGAGATGATGAAACTATACCCATTTGTTACCCTTCCGGCCCAGGATTTTATAAAAATTTGAAGGAAAATAAATAGTTTCAGTATTGCACAAACAGGCGGCATCAGGCAGGTCATGGTGCCAAATTAAATGGAAAACATGGGCAGGTAGCTGGCATAGGCAACGCAGCAAGGATGCTGATCAGATATCAGGCACAAGGATTACTAGTCAAATACGTGAGTGCCGGGTCAGCAGGGTGCCTGAAACTTCGTGTAAATATATGTGAAAAAGAAAATAAACTCCACATAATGCTCATTTGGTATGCAGCCCATGCAGGAGCTCTAATACAGGCTGCTGGCAGCCCGGGAGATTCCGCCTTTCCCATGGCCATGCCTCAGCCATGTAACCCGCAGGCCCCCAATCCAGGCTCGCCCCTGGACTGTGATCAAGACGCTTGTCCACAGATTTGTGATCCGTCAAAGGGTATGGAGTGCACATACGGCCAGCCACAGGAAATGCCTGGAAGCGATCCGCGGGAGGAACCGCAACAGCCCATTGGATGCGCAAATGGCTCTACTACCTGTGAGGAGCCGTGTGGTGGTCAGAGTATTAGTTCCTTCCAGGGCGTTGGAGAGATTACTGTCCAGGCGATGCCGGAATACATGACCTCGGGTGACTTCGTACCTGTGCGCACCGTGGTATTAGATAAGACAAGAATTCCCGGCCCTGCAACAGTAACGATACACAACAAGGTCACTGCGACGGTTGTCAGTGTAAAAACCAGTGTCGTGGAAAGGCCGCCGGTCACTGTGACATATACAAAGGCGCTATATCCTGTGACAACCACCCTTCCGCCTCTGGTGTTTCGAATACCAACAACCGTTGTAAGGACCGAAACAGTCACCAAGACCGTACCTTTACGGGTAGCATATCCAGCATCCACGGTGACTCTTCCTCCCATAGTTCAAACTGTGGTGATGGCAGCCCCGCCTAGCACAGTCTTCAGGGTGCCCGTCAGACCAGCCTTCTCGAAAGGCATGCTGTTAGAGAACCCTATGCAGCCCGAAACGCATCTCCAGCGTGGCACGCCGCCCCAAGGATCGTACTTTGGAAGGCCTATTCCCTCTCCCTTCTTCGGATATGTTTCTCAGATCAGTAAACAGTCAAGCGATATCCACAATGGTCAAGACACCAGCGCTGCCGGATGTGTGTGTCCGGGAAGATTTGACTTGCCGGGATATCCCTGGGCCATGCCCGGAAAGCCTCTAGTGTGCAGCTGTGAGGACCCTCGCCTTGGTTCTGGTATGTCCAGCATGCTGTTGCCGGGAGCCAGCTGCGAGCAAGGGCATGCCTCATCCTGTGAGCTGCCATGGCCAAGAGAGGGTGTCAGGAACAGATGCATCCAGAATCCTGCCAGCTGCTATCTCTCCATGATGTCCTCGACCTTTGAGCCACCTCGGCACACCTCTGGATGCTCGGAATCCAGCATGGTGAGCTGTGCACAGAAGTATCCAGACATCATAAATCCAGGAGATCCTGCCCCACGAGCAAAAGACAAGCGGAAAAGAAATGAAGACTCTGGGGCTGAAAACGAGGCCAGCGGAAGCTTCGACAGTTCTTCGCGGATCCACAAGAGCCTCAATACCCCGAAAATTGTCTATATGAGCGAGCTCGTTGAGCAAGGTGGATAAATAATTTTTTCCTATTTTCTGTATTAGGAGACAAAACTCACATGCTCACTGGCACACTTTGGCCGAACTCGTGGCTGTCATGTCTTCTGTAGAATGTACATGTATGGAACAGCTTTCAAGTAAAAGTATGCCCAATGGCATGTCCATCTCTCAATAGAGATGTCCTTGACCAGGTGTCCGCCTGTTACACGGAGCGCAATGCCTCCCACGTCCTGCAGGCTTCCTAGTGGGAGCCTACATGTCTGGCTTCCTGTCTTGCTTATAATATGTATGTTTTATCCAGAAAGCCCCTCATGGAGGAGCACACCGCGGAAATTCCAGAGTATCTGTCCTTTTGCGATCACAAGTACAAAATAGAATCTGTGCTGGGGGAGGGAACATTCAGCAGGGTATACAGGGCCCGCTGTCAAAGGTCTGGAGCATATGTGGCAATAAAGGCGATAACCAGGACTAGTGCACCCGCCAGGGTTCTTGAAGAGCTGAGCATCCTGAAGACACTAAACGGCGAGATGAACTGCATCCGGCTGCTGGAGGTTCTAAGGCACCAGGACCAAATCATGGCCATATTCCCTCTGGAAAACTCCATCGACTTCAAGGAGTTCATTGTCAAAAGCACCGTCGAGGACATAAGGAGGTATATGTACAGCCTCCTAAAGGCGGTCAAGCACATGCACGACAAGGGCATCATCCACCGAGACATCAAGCCTGGAAACTTCCTGTTTGACGTGGAGGCTGGGGAGGGCTTTCTGATTGATTTCGGGCTGGCACAGTACGAGAAGGCCAAGATTCCCAGTCCGCAGAAACCGACACAGCCGCTGATTTTTTTCAATTCGATTGTAACACCAAGCAAGCCCCCTGGATACTACCAAAGAGACACCCGTCCACAAATGAAGGCGCCGAGAGCGGGGACCAGGGGATTCCGAGCCCCAGAGGTTCTGTTCAGATGCGCCAACCAAACAAGATCAATTGACATGTGGTCTGTAGGTGTTGTCATGCTTTGCATCCTCACAACACAGTACCCATTTTTCCTGAGCACTGAGGATGTCGATGGCCTTGTGGAAATCGGCATCCTGTTTGGCCATGCAGAGATGCGCAAGGCAGCCAGACACTATGGCCGGAGCTGGAAGTCGAACATACCCACAATTAGCGAGGAGGGGATCCCGCTTGGACTACTTGTGCGGAAGCTGAACCCAAACTTTGAGATTGAGGACCAGGCCATTGACCTGCTGGGTAGGCTGCTAGAGCTGATCAACGATAAACGGATCTCTGCCACAGAGGCGCTTGAGCATCCATTTTTTTCAAATATCAAATAAAGCATGTACCACCTATGGCCTGTTGTGATTTTATTAGCTATGTGCGAGGCCAGGGCCTGTGCAAGAGATAGGGGAGAGAGTCCTGTCTGCAGGACGCGATTCTTGTCAATGCTACTTTTTCAGGTCCGAGAGCCCTGTGGCTTGTGTTAAGTTTTTTTTCAAAACAAGCCCATGGAAAGCTCAAACGAGTTTGTTACTTGTTTCCAGAAGGAGGAGAGGCTCAAGCTCCTGAAGATCCGCGAGGACTATCTCAGGAAGGAAATAGACATCCTCAACAGAGAGCTTGCAAGAGCCAAGGAGGAGATCGGCCGGGTCAAGTCCGTGCCCCTGCTCATGGGCCAGTTTCTCGAAATCATTGACAAGAACACAGCCATTGTCTCAAGCACAGCTGGATCGAATTCTGTGGTCAAGATCCTAAGCACTGTAGACAGGGAGTTGCTCGTCCCAAACACCACAGTGGCACTCCACAGACACTCGTCGGCCATTGTGGATGTGCTTCCCCCCGAAGCAGACTCCTCCATCCCTGTTGTGGGCGAGGAGGAGAAGCCAGATATCACCTATAGCGACATTGGAGGATTGGATGTCCAAAAGCAGGAGATCAGAGAGACGGTGGAGCTGCCCATTCTCCAGTTTGAGCTCTACAAGGCCATTGGAATCGATCCGCCGAGGGGTGTGCTACTGTATGGGCCGCCCGGAACAGGAAAAACAATGCTTGTCAAGGCCGTAGCCCATCACACCAACTCCACATTCATACGTGTGAATGGATCAGAGTTCATCCAGAAGTACCTGGGAGAGGGGCCAAGGATGGTCAGAGACGTGTTCAGACTGGCAAGGGAAAAGGCACCCTCCATTGTATTTATTGATGAGGTGGACTCGATAGCAACCAAACGATTTGATGCTTCAACCTCTGCCGACAGGGAGGTTCAGAGAGTCCTGATTGAGCTGCTCAACCAGATGGATGGGTTTGACCAGAACACGAACGTGAAGGTGATCATGGCCACCAATAGAGCTGACACCATTGACCCTGCCCTCTTGAGGCCTGGCAGGCTGGATCGAAAAATCGAGTTTCCCCTCCCAGACAGAAGACAGAAGAGGCTGGTGTTTGCAGCCATCACGGCCAAGATGAGCCTCGACCCGGAGGTCGATTTGGAGTCGCTGGTGAAGAGATCAGATAGACTCAGCTGTGCAGATATCAACTCGGTGTGCCAAGAGGCCGGCATGCTTGCGGTCCGGGCCAGCAGATATGTCATAAAGCAGGAGGACTTTGAAGAAGCCTATTCAAAGGTTGTGGGCAGGAAGGACAACAGCCTCATGCTCTATACATAATAAACAGGTCTGAACAGTTTTTGCAGTATCTCACCTACATACGGAAGCGGCAGGGTCAGAGGTTGCTTGTTTTGCCCGTGTCTTGAGGCTTCTACGTATATTTTGATGCCTGGATCTTCTTCAGGCGGAAGAATTCTTCCCTCTCAGCCTCGTCCAGCTCTCCTTCAATGTACTTCGTTGTGTTTTGGATCACCGGGATCGTCTTATGCTCCAGCGCGTTTTTTCGTTTGTTTGTTAGCTCGAGACTCTTCTTAAGTGCCTTGCAGGCATTCTTGCTGCTGCTCAGATCCACCAGCAGAACTAGCAGCTGATCGAAGTAGCGCTTGGACTCTCGGAGTTTGTGACCACCTCTCCACAGAACACCAGGCTCGTCGTTGCCCTGCCCAGAAACCTGAAACGAGGCAATACTCACACCGCATACCTGGTCAGTCCTCGCCAAAACATGCACCGGCGACCTCGTGTATTCTTTCCTGAAGCCCTCCACGTTTGCACCAAGGTATCTGGCCTCGGCCAGAGATCTGAAGGACTTGTTAAAAAGCTCGTTCATTTTCTCTGTTTTTGAGGAGATCTCTGCCTCTATCTGCCTATAATGCATCTGGAGCGCATCACCCTTGCACTTCAGTAGGGAGTGCCCCTTCTCAACGCTCTTCAGCCTCTGCTCCAGGGTTTTGAGGTTCATCCGCGTGGAAACCACAGGCAATCGGTCCTCACCCATTTGTTTACAGAGGAGGCTGCATGTGAGCATTATCTGAAACAACGGACCCAACTTCCCACTCCTAGAGCTCCCAACTCCAGCATATGCAGCAGGACACCTCCGCCGAAAACTTTACCGCTCATAAAAATTTTAGACTGCAAAACACAGGCCTTTAAGAAATTTATAGGATCCCCGCTTTGGTAGCAACCTCAACGGCATCGCCCTCCTTTGCAAACTTGACGAAGGCCTTTTTGGCAAATTTCTTGAACATAATCAGTGTGTTGACCTTAGATACCTTCGACCCATACAGTTCCTCTATGGCAGCTCTGATTGATGGCTTGTCGGCCTCCACATCGCAGATGAAGATAAGAGTGTTATCCTTCTCCATAGTCTTGGCAGAGACCTCGTTCTTGAGGCCGTACTTGATGATGCTACACGAGGACTTCCTGTCACTCTTCACGCTCAAGAGCTCACGAATGGTCTTCTTGGCCTTTGGCCTGAGGTCGAATTTCTCGTCAAACTTAAGCTTTCGGAAGTTGTATCTGTCCTTGATAGACAAGTTCTTGGATATCATTTGAGGGTGGAAAATTTTGTGGAAAAAATTGCAGCATCGCGCCGCGAGATTTTGGACATGGCAGTAGATATGGCACATGCCGGCCATGGCTGATAGATGAGATGGAATATCGAATTAAATATAATAGGGTGAATGGGCGGGCTGATGGTTTTGTGGCATTTTTACACAGCCTGGGTCCTGTTTGCTGGTAGGTGCCCTACCAGGCCTGCATCTGCGCACGAGATGAAAAGCTGGGTTTGTGAAGATCCAGCCCGTTTATAAGGCTCTATCGGTGTTTACAAACCCAAAAATTTGCAGCCACTAAAATGGCTGTCAGCTCGTTCCAGAAGCTCGAAAAAATAGGAGAAGGAACCTACGGTATCGTGTACAAGGCAAGGGAGAAGAAGACAGGAAAGTATGTGGCCCTGAAAAAGATACGTCCAGAAAGCGAGAACGAGGGCATCCCGGCAACAACGATCCGGGAGATTCTACTTTTGAAGAATCTGAAGCACTCTACAATCATAGACCTAATAGAGGTTATCCACAATGAGGACAAGATGTATCTGGTGTTCGAATTTGTCGAAACCGATCTTAAGAGGCTTATTGATGACCACAGTAGAAAGCACATGAGATTTGACAGGGATGTAGTGCGCAAGATGTCCCACCAGCTGTGCACAGCGGTGGCCTTTTGCCACTCGAAGAACATCTTCCACCGGGATCTAAAACCACAGAACATCTTGGTGGATGCGGACTTTAACATCAAGCTGGCAGACTTTGGCCTCGGAAGGGCTGCCTCTATCCCCTTGAGAGCCTATACCTCCCAGATTGTGACCCTGTGGTACAGGCCTCCAGAGCTGCTTCTCGGGAGCGAATACTACGATGCATCCGTGGATGTGTGGTCCTTGGCATGCATCATGGTAGAGATCCACACCCTGATTCCGCTGTTCATGGGCGACTCCGAGATCGACCAGCTCTACAAGATATTTACAGTTCTTGGCACTCCCACGAACGAGCAGTGGAAGGGCGTGGAGTCCCTGCCGAACTACAACAAAGAGTCGCCCAAATTCAAACGAAAGGGGTTTAGATGGATCATCGAAGACAGGGCGCTAGAGTCGCTAGTTGAGCAGATGCTGGTGTACAATCCCCTGAGAAGAATGTCGGCCCAGGAGGCGCTCGAAGAAGAGTACTTCCTGGAGCTGGACCCAATTACCGAGTAAAGTATTTTTAGTCTGTGCCTTTTGGCGCCGAGCGGTGGATCTAACACTATTTAATCACGACGTCAGAATGTCGGCTATTGCCGTGGGATCCATGGGTTTCAGGTCGCTGTTCGACTGCCCAGTTCCTAAAAACATGACCGGGGAGCTAGCCGCAAAGGCAAAGTTCAGAACCTGTCCGACCTTGTCATCAACTGTGTCTATTTTTGTAAGAATGATGCCATCAATCTTCCTGCTGCATCCACCATCACCAATCCGCCTGTTGAACTCCCTTATGTGATCTAGCGAGTCCCCTCCAACAAGAGCTTCGCCCACAAACACAATGTGGTCCGGGTTGTTGACCTTGATGAGCTTGGACAGGCTTGCCATCAGGTTTTCTCGGTTGTGCATCCGCCCCGCAGTGTCAATCAGTATCACGTCGTAGTTCTCCCGGTTGGCTCTCAGAATGGCATGCTTGGCTACCGAGGAATCGTCCTTGGCATATCCGCTCTCAAAGAACCCAACATCGTGCCCGCCCAGCCGGAATCTCTCAACATGGACCTTGAGCTGTTCAACAGCTCCGGCCCGGAAGGTATCGCAGGCAGCAATGTAGACACGGAGACCCTTTTGGATCAGCCAGCAGGCAATCTTGGCCAGAGACGTGCTCTTCCCGACCCCATTGACTCCTACGAAGCATATGCTAAAAACACACGTATGGTTGCGTATCTTGTCAATAAACGCCTCGTGGTCGAATCTCGGTAGCACCTTCCCCAGGGAGCGAGCCATCTTCTCTTTGAACACAGTCTCACTGACCATGTTGATCTCCTGCTCCCGCAGTTCGTCAATGACATCGGAAGTGATGATTTGGCAGAACGACGGATCGACGTTCTTCTTTACCAGATGCTCCACCATCTTCGGCCGGAGTTCGTCCAGCCTGATCTTCCCCGAGAAAATGCTGAATGTTCTGACCAGATCCACCTTCTTAATTGAATCTATGATCGAATGGGTGGTGGAGACGGTGTCACTAAAGTCAAGAGTCTCTCCGGGGCCCTTTTTTCCTGCGTCTGGGGCTGGTTCTGGCTTACTGCTGCATTCCCCATGATCCTGCCTTTTAAATTTTTCTATCGTCTTTTTCAGCACCGGCCTGCTTGCAATGCTGAGGAAGATGTTCTGCCCATCAATCTCGTACTCCATAAGTGCATCCCTAATGTTCTTGGATCCTGCGAGCTGCTTCGTGTTTATGGACCGGATCAGTGAGTCAAGAAAAGGGGGCCTCGCTCCCTCCTCGTGCTGCACGACCCCTTTTTTATTGAAAACAACAAAATAATGCATGGGCTAAAAAAATGGGTGGCTGAAATCCTCTTTGCAGGATAAGAAATCACCGCACCTAGCAAGGTCCAAGAACAAAAAATCCACACCACTCTTTTATTCCACGGAGTTGCTGCTATTCAACCACGAGCATGTCTCGTATGCCGTATTCTACACTCTCTTTAACATACTGTATCTCCTCCAAAGCCGCCCTGATCGTCGAATCTTCTACACGCCCCGGACTGTGGTACATCTCAATCGATCCATCGGAATACACAAATAGATCCTGATCTCCGCCTGCACAATAAAACATCCGTTTCAGAGGTATTCCGCCATCGAGGCAGGCCACCAGGACGGCGTTGCAGATAATCGACAGGTTGAGAGTATTTGAGTACACGGTCACAACGATCGAACGGTACTTTTCTGCTTCCTTTTCCACGTACTCGTCCAGCAGCCTGTCCACCAGCCCACAGACCATATTCTCGAACGGCCTCGAGCGAGAAGAGTGGCGAATCCTCACCTCGACCGTAAGGAAGGCGTAGTTGTCATTTCGCACCAGGCTGTCAGATGGCCCGAGTATGGTCGCCGTAGCTATGTCAGCGCCGCTAGTCACGGTCGCAGACCCTGTATACGACTTGAAGGAGCCGTGCTTTATCTCGAGCCCCATTTTCAGAGGCCCAAAATTTTCGCGAACTAAAGCCGCGAGGTCCAAGGCAATATGCAATGGAGGCCCATCTTGACAAATCCGCCTCACCACCACTCAGGCAATGGGTCCTAGGGACCTAAGGAGGCAGGAAACCTGGTTGCTTAGGGAAGCAGTCCTGCATGGCTTCAATCAATTAGATTGTGGAAGTTTATGCTGTCTGCCTGGTATCTATTTGACTTGAAGCCCCCAAGTGCCTCCTTGTATTTCTCAAAAAACTTTTTGGTGATCTCCGAATAGTAGGGCATGTCCAGGTCCTCCATGGCGCGGATAAGGTCCTCCCCAGTGACTGTTTTTCTTGCCTCCGACTCGCAGATCTCCTTGGCCCTGCAGGTAACGATGGCGATAAACTCCGAGGCACATCTCTGCATCAGCTCTTTGGACTCCTTCGAGACCTTGGCCGATGGCAAAATTGGCTTTTTCATAATCTTAGAAAAGTTTGCTATTGGCAGCTGCCTGTCTGTGATTTTCAGGAACGAGCTGTCATCGTTGAAGCTATTGCCATCTGGCTCGCTTTGCATGGCCCCCCAGAGCGGTGTTTTTTTATTTCAGAGGTGAAACAAGGGAGTTTGAAACCGCTGAGGACAGGGTCAAGACTTCTCATGATCTCGACAGCGGTGCAAGGCACCTCTGGCATCAAAAGCGCTAGTAGATTGACTTTATTTAGATTTACTCTCGATGATTCCATCGACCCTCAACAGCTGCATCACAGACTCAAACGCACTCTTTATGCACTGCGTCTTGACAATGAGCGGCTCCATAACCACGCTCCTCATGTCGACAATTTCGCCAGAAACGCCATTCACTCCAAAGTATGGTCCGTCCTCATGCCTCTTCTCCAGCTCTCTCAGAATCTCAAGACTGTTCCCCGCACCGCTGTTTGAGGCAAGGATCAACGGAATGACCTTCAGGGCCTCGCTGGCCTGTTCAAAGACGGCTCTCTGGGCGGAGTCTGCCGCAGCTCTAGACAACGCGCCAGCCATGCCCATCTCCGATGCGCCTCCTCCTGGCACAAGCCTGGGGCTCATCAGGACATTCTTAGAGACCTTGACGGCGTCCATGAAGTTTCTTTCAAGCTCGGCCAGCAGGTCCTTGGTGGGCCCGCGAAGAACAACACTTATTGCCTTGGGATTGCGGCACTTACTTAGCTTGCAGTAGTAGTCCTTGCCAATCTTGACATACTCAAAGAGGCCCGCCTCGCCCAGATGTCTCGCGGAAACGTCCTCGATCCTGTTCATCACAGTCGCACCCGTGGCCTTTGCAATGCGGGTCGAGTCGGACTTTTTGAGCCTCCTGATGGCCGTGACATTGTTCTCGTAGAGAATGCTTAGTGCCAGATCGCACACTCCCTTCTCGGTGACAACGATGTCGGCCTTGGTCTCAATGATCTTGGCACACATCTTCCTTATCTGGTCCTCCTCGATCTGCAAGGCCTTGGTAAAGTCATCTCTGTTGGAAAACTCCATGCTTGTGACGCTTTCTCCCTTCTTGTACTCCAGGGGCGAATCCAGTACCAGGATCTTCGGGTTCTCGATCGTCCGCCGCATCTGAGAATGGATCAGGTCCTTTTCAATCAAGATTCCATCGATGATCTCAGATTCGTCAAAAGACCCAAGGATCTTGTCGATCTTGATGTCGTTTTTGATGTCGATCTTGCAGCCCCCATCTCCGCTTCGGATGGCCTGTGCTGCCCTAAGGGCAATCTGCGGAATCGGCACCTTCAGGACACTGCAAAGCTTGGTGGCTACGCTCGAAGAAACGATGCTCAGCAGCTCGTCCTCCTTGGCATCCACTGCGATGCTATTAAGGTGTTCTAGGCACACGTCTCTGGCCTTGGACAGCATCCTGCACAGGTTGATGGGGTGATTCCCGTCCAGGAGGGGAACAGTCTTGTTGAGCAGCTCCGCAGCAAGAATCAGGACAGAGGTGGTTCCGTCCCCACATTCGTCGTCCTGGGTCTGGGACAGCTCGATTAGGCATCTTGCAGACGGGTGGCTGACATCCATCTCCCTCAGAATCGAGTTTCCGTCGTTTGTAAGCTCTATTGAGTTGATCTTGGTAAGGACCATTTTCTGCATGGCCCTGGGGCCCAGACAAGTCCTGATTACCGAGCTCAGAGTCTTCGCCGTGTAGGCGGAGACCTTCTGGATCTCGTTCGGGCTGTGCGAGACGAGAATATAGGCCTTCTGCACAGGTCTCTGCATGGGCAAAATTTTGTCTACAAATTTGGCAGGGATCCTGTCCTGGGCCAGAGGCCAGAGATAAAATTTTTACCTCCCTGCAGGCCCAATGGAGTCCACAAAGCAGTCGATTTTGTTCCACGAAAGGCCGATTACGGATCTGAAGTTCCACAAAGACGGAGATGTCTTCTTTGTTTCGTCAAAGGACGCATCAGCAAGCATGATGAACCTCGAGGGGAGGATCCTGGGCTCCTTTGACAAGCACGAGGGAGCCATCTCAACGCTTGCTGCCCATGGCAACGACCTGATCACGGCCGGACTCGACCTCACCCTTATCCAGTGGGATGTGCTTACTGGTAACCCTGCTTCGCTGGTCCCGACCGATGCTGTTGTCCGAGGACTGCATTTCGGGGAGCAGGTGTACTTTTGTACAGACAATTCTATGGGCAAGGAATCCTTCGTTGGGCTCTACGATCCAAGAAAGAGCAAAACCTCAAGGATCTGCTCCCTAAACGACCCATCCACAAAGATATTTAGATACAACGACTGCCTAATTGTCTCGACCGTGAACGGAACCATATGCAAGTTTGATCTGCGAGCGGACAGGATGGTGCAGGATGTAAAAATGCACCAGTCTAAGATTACGAGCATGAATCCGTCTGCGTGTTCATCCTTCTTCATCACGTCGTCGTCAGACTCGTCCGCCAAAATCATAGACTCAGAGTCGCTTGCCACCAAGAAGAGGTTTGACACCGAGGAGCCAATCAACTGTGCCTGTATTTTCAGCACCAACGACAAGGTCGTGTGTGTTGGGGGTATAAATGCCCGAGACGTTACGACCACCAGGGGAAAGGGCTCCTTCGACACCAACTTCTTCGACATTGTGACCCAGCAGAAGATCGGATCCTACACCACACACTTTGGAACAATAAACTCGGTCGATGTTCATCCGCGATGCACCCACTATATTTCGGGGGGAGAGGACGGGTCTGTCTGCCTGGTCCGCCTTGGAAACGACTTCCTTGCAGCCCCGTTCACGGACTTCAGCCAATAAATCTCTGATTCCCTTCGGGCCGGTGCATGCCAGTGCCGCGTTTGCGTGCCCTGAGCATTTATTTCCACAAAAATTTTTGCCCTGTATGGCCGACCTGAGCCAGTCTATCCAGCTCAAGATGAAGTATATCGACGAGCTGATCACGAAGATAGAGAGCCATGATGCGCCGTCGATCTACTCTATTCTCAGGGCTGAGATGGAGCTTCTCAAGTCCCAGATCTCGGAGCTAAGGGCTTCCGCCGAGGACAAGAAGGTTGTGGGGAAAGAGGAGAGGGCTGCAAAGACAAGATACTACCTGAAGGATGGAAGTGTCTATGTTGTGAAGGGGCGAGAGTACCGGTACCTGTATGATGCGAAGTCGAAGGTTGTGACATATGAATTTGAGAATGGCCAGATAGAGAGAACCTTTGACAGCGGATTGAAGGAGATAAGGAGGAGCGATGGAAGCATCGTTATCAAGACGGGGCCCAAGGACTTCGAATATATTCAATAAATGGCAAATGTACCGACTGCCTGTCCTTGTGTAGGAAAAACCGTGTGCACTCGCCGGGGTTCGAACCCGGGGCCTTGCCCATGTGAAGGGCACGTGATAACCACTACACCACGAATGCTCCCGCGGTAGGAAAGCTGTGTGTAAGTAAGATCTAGGACAATTTTTGTGGAGCTTGGGCGTTCATGTCATGGCTGCCAGAATACCGCAGGATGCGCCCAACCCGTTTGGATATCAAGCAAATGAGATTTAATGCTGTGGATGGTCCAGCAGGCGCCCAGGTGACATCCCGCTAGAGTTTCATGTACTCCTCACTCAGGAACCTCAATGCCACTCCCTCGTCGGTTTCTATTTTTTCCAGCTTGCCGTCGTAGCACAAACAATCGACCAAGGTGTTTATGTCGTCCATGCTCAGGTCAACCTCAGAGACCCCGCTGGCGGATATAAAATCCTTCACTGCACGGAGCTTGACTAGGCTGTCGATCTTGTTCAGGACGAGCGGCTCCTCGCGTCTGTAGACAAACTTGCATATTATGTCCATGAGCTTGTCAACAAATACCGAGTCGACATCGTTGTTGCTGAACCAGACCCCGCCGGAAACGTCTTCATCAGGTTTCACATCATGGAGAACGAATGTCTTTCTGTTGTTTTTTACGGACTTGATGCTCTTGATCCGCCGAGTGTCCTCAAGCACTTTCAGAATCTTCAGAACCAGATTGTGGGGGATGTTGGTCTTGCTTTTGATGTCCCGCAGCCACAGGCCTGTCGACCCGCTCTGTGCTATTAGGCTGATGATGAGGCTCTCGTAGTCAGTGGTCTTGCTATGTACAGACTTGTAGTAGATTTTGTTCCCGTCCTTGAACAGCTCGATCTGGTTTTGCTGCAGCAGCTTGTTGAGCATGCCGACAAGTTCTACCTTTCTGAGTGCAGGGAACTTGGAAACGAGCATGTCCTCTGTCACCCCATTCTCGCAGCTTTTGATGAACTCTATTGTATCCTCCATCGGGCTTGTAGAAAAATTTTTACATGAAAAGAGTCTACATTCTGATGAATGACGTTGTAGAAGCATTATTGCAGCAAGCCAGCAAGAAACTTGGGTGTGCAGGTCCTGCATCTAGCACTTCATGAACTATCGCGATGTTTTTTTTTGGAATGAGATCTTCTGCAGTCATCCCCCCAGCTCTGATAGCTCAGTTGGTTAGAGCGTCGTGCTAATAACGCGAAGGCCCGGGGTTCGACCCCCCGTCGGAGCACTTTTTGCCACGAACCCCGACTCCGCGAGTTGGCTGGTCCGGCATCAATACACCTCTTTATTCATGTCCTCCTCACTGTGCCCGGCTCCTGTTGGAGATACAGAGAGTTCCGTACGGCTAATTCTGTTTCTGGAGCAGATTATCTTGATGCAGGGGAAGGCCAAAAACACTGGCTGGAGCTCATAAACCATCACATAGACAACATCGTACTGAGAAGCCACATCCCCCACAGTGCTGTCGCCTGGGTCCACTAGATAGACATCGCAATCTCTAAACTTGTACAGGTACTTGCTGGTCATCCCACAGTAATCGAGGACCAGTATTTTCAGCGAGTTAGTTTCACTGAGCTGGCGCTCGAGCGGAACCCTTGCAAGCTCCCTTAGACAGTCTTCTATGAAGTAGTTGTAGATGTCCACTGGCCCAGAGCATCCCATGGGCTGCAGACGCTGTCAAAGTAAAAATTGTTTGCCCCACCCCCGAAATGGAGGTAGACTTTAGGGAACCCAATCTTTATTTGTATACACTACTGAATGCTAAGGATCGCCGCGAGGAGCTGAGGGAGTACCTCCTCGAAAGGTTAAACGTGAACATGTACAAAAGATGCATCGATGCCAATTTCCTGGAGTACAACAAGCACGACCTGGACCACATGAATGCCGAGATTAAAGAGAAGCTGCATGCGCTGGAGGCAAAAAGGGAGGAGGACCTGGAAAATGAGGCATTTGTCTTCGAAATAAACAAGCAGATATGTGAGCTCCATGCCCAGGTGTTTGACATCGAGAGATTTGAGACACTTTCTGCAAAGCTTATCGAAAAAGACTGCTCGTCGAGCCTGAAAATGGACATTCTCATGTGCAAGATACGAATCGACATTATTCTGGAGAACAGGGCCTCGCTGATTATGCATGTCGAGGATGCACAGGCCATCTTCGAGAGCTCCTGCGACTGGGACCGAAAAAACCGGCTCAAGGTCTACCTGGGCCTGTTCCACCTCATCAAGGCCGAGTTTTCCAGCGCAGCGATCCTGTTTGCAGATTGCCTGGCCTCGTTTGATGCCAAGGAGCTCCTGCCGTTTGAGAAGGTGATTCTGTATCTTGTGTTTTGCTCCCTGCTGTCTTTTTCACGGAGCGAGCTCAAGCAGAATATTATCGAGAACTCAGAGGTAAGGAAGTGCAAGGAGTTCCTTCCTCTTCCCGAGTGTCTCTACAACTGCCAATACCAGGACTTCTTCAGAAGACTCCTCGAGTTCATTGGGTCCATCGAGGACGATCTCTTCCTGTCCCAGTTCAAGGAGCATTTCTGCAAGGAGATGAAGATTAGGGGATACAGCCAGCTGCTGCTGAGCTATAAATCCTTGCATCTTTCCAAGATGGCGCAGGTATTTAATGTCGAGGCCGACCATATTGAGGAGGACCTGCGCAACTTTATTAACGAGCGAAAGCTCCCCTGCATCATCGACAGGGTTGACGGTGTGGTGAGAATGAGGGAGATGAAAAAGGACGACGACCTCCGGGCCTCTCTGAAGGCCGGGGAAAAGGTCCTGCGTAGTATAAAGAAGTGCATCAATTAAATCGAGGCTGCGTAGTGTGTTCTGTGCGCTCTGCATGTCTGATGCAGGTGCTGCCAGTGATTGTTTGTCTGAAACATAATTTATTTGTTGCCACCCAAAAAACATCTATACATGAGTGATCCGACCGTCAAGCAAGTTGAAAGCTCTGGCAGTCGCTGGCGCCACGAGCCAGCAGGATCTGGGGAAAATCTGGCGGCTCAGGAAACGCTAGTCCAGGGTGACCTTCTGAGCAGGGACATGCCAGCTCCATGCGGGAGTCCGGAAAGCAGCACCAGAGAGGTGAATGGGTGGAATAACTTGATTAAACTGATTGCATTCATGGGCGTCTTTAGGTTCATCCTAGTCAATCTGGTAGAGCTGGGATGGCTGGTAGAGATCCCCCTGTCCGCCTATACTCTCAGAGACTGCGTGTGCACCGTTGCAATCTTTGGCCTGAATGTGCTTCGATCCGCGATATGCTTTTACATTTCCGAGCGCAAGCTCGCATCGGTCCTGTATGTGCTGGCAACAGAGGCAGCACTCTCGTGCCTGATATACACAACCATCCGGGACAGAAACGTGTCTGCGGTAGCCTATACAATTTCAATAGTCTTTGACATGAAGCTGGTCTCGTTTGCCATCAGCAAGGCGAGCAGGAGCGCAAGAAAGTTCTGTGAGTTCCTGGCCTTTCCGACATTGGTCTACAAAGAGAGCTACAACAGAAAAAGCAAAACAAATCTCGCGGTGCTGGGAAAGGCCTGTATAAAGCTGGTTCTCTGTGCGGTTCTTCTGTGTTTCTTCATGGACCAGCACGCTGTCCCCGCGTTTTACAGGCTGATGCTGCACGACAGCCTCAACAGCCTGCTGGAGAGCTTCTTGAACTTCAGTCTGGCAACGATCATACTATTTAACATCTTTTTTCGGATGACATTCGACCATGCCATGACAATTCTCAGCGAGATCACCCGCTTTGACGAGAAGGTGTATGGCGACTGGTGGAATGCCCGGTCTTCTGAGGAGTTTTGGAAAAACTGGAACCTGCCAGTTCACTGCTTTGTCAAAACCCACATGTATCTGCCCCTGGTGAGCCACGGCTTCGGCAGATACATGAGCTCCCTGATATGCTTTGTGTTCAGCGGCGCCGTGCACGAGTACATCGTGTCCATTTCGCTCAGATCCTTTAACGGGTGGTTCCTGGCAGCCATGCTGGCCCAGATCCCGCTCCACTTTGTCACCGACTTCGTCAAAAGGAAGTTCCCCTTGTTCGCCAACACCTTCTTTTGGCTGTCCTTCTGCGTGATCGGCCAGCTAGCAACCATTCTTCTGATATACAGAACTCTCTACATCAAGAGAGAATTTGACCTGCACCCAAAACCACACAAGACTGCCGATATCTAGGCCATGCGGGCAGAATGCTGCATCGACCAACTGTAGATCAGGGCTGATTGTATATGACACATTTATCCAAAAGTTCTAAAATTTTTACCAGCCCTCCTACTGTGCAGATGAGGGTTGTCAAGCTTTCAGAAATAGACACATGCGACATCGAGGCGTTTTCTGAAGATGTGTTTGTCATACCAACGGAAACTGTATATGGGCTGGCAGCCCGGATTGATAGAGAGAGTGCGATACAGAAGATATTTAAAATCAAGGGAAGGCCTTCAGATAATCCCCTGGTGGTCCACGTCTCCTCAATGGAGATGCTCCAGAGCCTGATAGTTGGTGACATCCCGCCAGAGTACCGCCGCCTGATGGACAAGTTCTGGCCCGGTTCTCTCTCGCTGCTCTTCAGGTGTAAGGACAGTGTCTCAATGGCCGTTAGAGGGAATGTCATGGAGACCCTCGTGGTCAGGATGCCAAAAAGTAAGATGCTGCGGGATCTCATAGACAAGATCGGGGCACCGCTGGCAGCCCCTTCGGCAAACACCAGCGGGAGGCCATCCCCCACCACAGTTGAGCACGCCATCGACGATCTGGGGGAGCAGGTACCGCTGTACATCGACGATGGGGCCTGCGAGGTTGGTCTCGAGTCCTCTATTTTCGGGATCTTGGACTCCAGGTACACACTTCTCCGCCCGGGGGGTATCACAAAAGAGCAGATAGAGGAGGCTATAGGATTTCCCATCAGTGTGAGCAACACGGCGGGGGCCGGAGAAAGAGTGAGCTGTCCGGGGATGAAGTACAAGCACTATTCTCCATCGCATCCCGTGTACCTTTTCCAGGGCGCCAACTGGCTGGAGAACATGAGAAACATGAGAGCACAGAACAAAGATAAGAAAATAGGAATAATGAGACAGGAGGGTCTGGAGTATGGGATTGCATTTGAATGCTCCTATCCCCTGGGATCCAGCAAGAAAGAATGCTCGCAGAACATTTTTGCGGGCTTGCGCTCACTTGACAAGACATGCGAGATGATATTCGTGCGTGGCTTTGATCTTGACGAAGAGGGGCTGGCCATCATGGATAGGCTGGGCCGGGCTGCATCGTTTATAATTGAATAAAGCTTTGTGTTGCCGCCTTTGGCTTGTTTCTGTCCGCAAGGTAGTGGTCTGTTGCAGACATGGTGTCTGGGGCACTGTATGTGGCTTGCAGATGGCCCACCCCTATTCCTATGTTCAGAGCCGTAAACACCGAGTCTGAGTCGGAGAGGAAGAAGGCACAGTTTGAAAGACAGAAGATACAGAGTGCATATTTGTCTGCGCTCAGAAACATGAACCTGGACAAGTTCTTTTCAATGCAGATACATTACGACCAGAACCACGAGTTCTTTCGCACAGCAAAGACCAATCTTCTGTGCGGGCTGGTGAGGAGAACGTCCTCCGAGAAGCTGCTGGCCGAGCTGGATCGGTATAAATTCCTGGAGTCCAAGAGTGCCTTTTTCGAGTTTGTCAGAAAGTGTGTCAGCGAGGAAAACTTTGTTAGGGCCCACAAGCTTCTGAACCTCGCAAGAGCCAGAGGATGGACATGCAACGACTACTTTGAGCTGAGGCAGGAGATAAGAAGCACATATGGCATAGGGCTTCGGTCCAAGAAGCCGTGCTAGCAGCTCTTAGATGTGCAGTCCGGAATTTTCTGTAGAGCGATGGAAGGCTCAGGCCTGCCAGACTACCTACCTGCCCTTGGGTAGTGGGGCAAATTAGCTGTAAGGGTGTAGGCTAGAGAACACAGGCCATGTCTACCCGCCGACGCACATTGCCTTGAGAAAAATTTTAAATTAATGAGCTGTTTTGACAAATTTTCTATTTTGGATATTGTGGCTTGACAACAAAGTACCCCCATGGAGAATCTGAGATGCGAAGTGACCTGGAAGAACTTAGGGCTTACAACTGCCGATGGGAAGCAGATCCTCAGGGATGTATGTGGAAGTATCCGGCCCTACACGCTCAATGCCATTATGGGCCCCAGCGGATCGGGGAAGACCACCCTTCTTGACTGCATTGCAGGAAGACTCAGCACGGACTTCACCCTGGAAGGTGATATTCTTGTCAACGGCTTTCAAAGAAGCCCTGAAAGTTGGCCGAAGATTGTGGCGTATGTTGGGCAGCAGTTCCACGCCTACGAGTGGCAAACGGTCTACGAGACCCTTATGTTTGTTGGAATGATCAAGCTGCCCAACAAATGCGAGGTCCAGGAGAAGGTGGAGGGCCTCATCGGCCTGCTGGGGCTCAGCAAGTCTCGCGATACGTTTGTTGGGAAGCTCAGCGGAGGGGAGAAGATCCGGGTAAGCCTTGGAATAGAGCTACTGGGAGATCCTCCCATTTTCTTGCTGGACGAGCCCATATCCGGACTTGACTCCTTCAATGCCCTGAACATATTGGCTGTTGCCAAGGCCATTGCTGGGATGGGAAAGACTGTCCTACTTACCATCCACCAGCCCTCGTATAAAATGGTGTCCTACTTCGACAAGCTGATACTAATGTCGCAGGGGTCTGTGGTTTTCCAGGGTCAGTTGGCCGAATGTGCGCAGTTCTTTGGAGAGTGTGGGCACGAATGTCCGCAGAGCGCAACACCAACAGACTTTTTCTTGGATGTCTTGGCACTGGACACCCGGAGCACCCAGACAATGGACGAGTCGATCAAAAGAATCAATGCGATCAAGAGCGAGTGGGACTTTGTCAAGGTGACGGAGGAGCCAACGGTGAAGGAGAAGATAAGGCTCTCCTCCCACAAGGACCGCACCTTCAATTTCCACATGATCCTCCGGCGGGCAGCAACCGATTATCTGAGGAACCTTTCGTACATGAAGGCCAAGATCTTCCAGAGGGTTATTGTCGCATTCTTTTTCGGCATCACCTTCTACAACCTCGGGGTGGAGGGAGCCAACGTCTTCTCATTCAGGGGTGTCGTGACATCCATCTTCCAGAACGAGCTGTTTGGCACAACCGGCACAATCCTCAATCTGTTCAGCATGGAGAAGAAGATTATTGCGCGGGAGAGGATGTCTGGGCTCTATACCGGATACGAGGTCTACTACTCGAAGCTCATAACGGAGGCCGTGCAGAACTTCGTCTATGCAGTGCCATACAACCTCGTGATATACTATCTGATTGGGCTGCACCAGAGTCTGGCAGCACTGAGCTCGTTCCTTCTGATCATCTTCGTCATAATACTCTACGGGGCATCATATGGCCTGATGGTCAGCACGATTACAAACTCTGCCGCCTCTTCACAAGCCATTGGAATAACATTCAATGTTGTCTGCCTGCTCTATAGCGGCGCCTTCTCCAACCCCAGCACCCAGCCAGGCATGCTCAGGTGGATTATCTGGGTGTCTCCGATGCACTATGCATTCAGGGCCATCATCCACAACCAGTTGGGAAGCATAGATGCCGCGGATACTGCTTCACCACTGGTAGTTTCTGGAAAGAGGACCATAGAAGACTTCGGAATGGGGGGATTTGGGATGTGGCCGAGCATCTGCGTGATGTTGCTGTATTCCATGGTGTTCCAGATCATCGGCTCTACAGTTCTCCATTATAAAACCGTGAATAACCTGAGAATCTCCACAAAGGCCAGGGTGGAGCACGTTTAATGAATAAATCCCAATCAGCATTTTCTCAGCATTGGCGGCCCCATGCCAGTCTCTGGAGCACAGGGCAATTTCCTAAGGCGGAAGGGCCTCTAGTGCATCAACGTTCCAGTAAACTAGCTCCCATCTTGTTTACTCTTGAAAATTTTTACCCCAATGAACGGAATACAGCTCAACAGTGGCCAGTTCCATGCCCGGTGCTCAAAGATTTTGCAGAAACTGGGAGGGCCCATGCTTGTCTTTCTGGGGAAGAGCGTGGATGTCGAGAAGTTTAACATGAATTCTGCGCTTTTTCACTACCTGGTTGGGTACGAGTTCCCACAAACTATCTTTGTGCTCCAGGAGCATCCGGTTGTCATAACCTCGCCAAAGAAGGCTGTTTTCCTCCAGCAGATCGACGGACTCAAAATTGTCATCAAAAACAAGGACGACAGCAACCTGAGCAGCATCATTGCCTCGCTCTCTGAGGTATATGGGATTGTAGACCGGGAAAACAGCAGAGGCGACTTCTGCTCGAAGATCCTGGAATCCTGCAGAACCAGGGACACAACTTCTGAGATCCTTGATTTACTGACCATCAAGGAGCATGCAGAGCTGGACATAGTCACCAAGAGCGGGTTGGCTGCCAACTATCTTCTTCAGCGGGGCATCGAGCTGATCAGGGATGGGGAGTTCACCAAGGACGAGCTCGAGAACTGCATGAACGAGAAGATCCGCGGAGTGAGCAGCAATGCAATCGAGTTTTCATTTGATCCGTGCAGCAGCGACGATCACCTGAGACTGGGAATACGGTACAAGGGGTACTGCACCGAAATTGCCCGGCCGTTTCTTCAGGACCTCACTGATGAGTACGAAATCCAGAAGCACGTGCTTGGTCTGGTTAAGCCCGGAGCCCAGTCTAATCTTGTGCTGGACGATGCCCGGGCATTCCTAGAGACCATGGAGAGTCCTCATAGCATAGAGATGTATACTCTAGGGCTGCTGGAGAGGGAGCTAGACTTTGGCAAGGGCTTTGAGCTGCAAAACAGCATGATCTTCTGCCTGAATATTGACAATAGGTTCTGCAACACATTCATGATTAGCGAGCTGCCCATCTTTGTCACCAAGAAAGACTCCAAGGAGGAGTACTCTGCAAGCAGAATGCGGTTCCGCAACAAAAGCAACGATGCGGCTCTGATAGCCAATATGAAGGAGCACCAGCGGGAGCTGCTTGACAGCCTGGTTGAGGAGAGGCTGTCGTACTACTCCACACACAGGGAAGACAGCGTGGCTGAGAGGAAGGAGACACGGGACATCTCGCGGTACGAGAAGGACTCGCTTGTGCCAAGGTCTGAGAGCATTGCGCTTGACTGGGACAACCTCTATGTCATTGTCCCCATTCTGAGCTACTCGGTCCCGTTCCACATCTCGACTGTCAAGAACGTTTCTGTGCTGCACGGCGACGAGCCACGGCTCCGAATCAACTTCAAGGACAGCAAGGAGATCAAGGAGATGTCGGAAGACAGATACGACACGAAAATCAAGTTCATCAGTGCCCGGTCAAGCAATGCCGAGGAGCTTGTGGCACAGATCAATGAGATGCGGAAGGAGTTCAACAAGCCGAGCGTCGCGGTCAAGGAGCAGCCCGTGCTGAAGGAGAAGTTCAAGAAGTTCGCACTCACGAATCTCTACATGCGCACAGACAACAAGGCCACCAACAAGAAGACCCTGGGGAATCTGGAGCTCCACGAGAATGGCTTCAAGTACAACGACATGCACATCATGTTTTCGAACATAAAAAGCGTGTTCTACCAGGCAGGCGACTTCGACAACCGTGCTGTTTTGCATTTCCACCTCAAGGAGCCCATACTGCACGTGAAGCCGACTCAGAATGTGCAGTTCTTCAAAAAGTTCAACACCTTGTACCAGGAAACATCGAAGCGGGAGGATGAGCACATGGAGATGATCCACGAGAAGGAGGAGGAAGAGGAGATCACCAGGATCAACATCGAGTTTTTTGGCTTTGTTGAGCGAATTGAGCAGGAGACCAGCATCAGGATCCAAACTCCTGAGCGGGGATTCTGGGGAGTCCATTCCAAGGAGGCGGTGCTCTTCTACATCACCAACGAGTGCCTTGTAAGCTTCAATGAGCTCCCATTTTTTGTCCTCAGCTTCGACGAAATAGAGGTGGCCAGCTTCGAGCGGGTCACGTTCGTCACCAAGACGTTTGACTGTGTGTTCATTTTCAAAGACAAGTCAAGGGCCCCCGTCACCATCGGATCCATCGAAACCACAAGGCTTGGGTTCTTGAAGGAGGTCCTGGACAGCCACAACATCATCTTCATGGAGATCAAGGTCAACATCAACTGGAACAACCTCATGCTCACGATCATGAAGGACCCGAAGAGCTTCTACGAAAACGGAGCCTGGTCGGAACTTCTGAGAGAGGACGAGGAGGAAGAGACTGAGTCCGATTCGGAAGACTCGGTGTCTGAGGAGTCATCTGCCCAGGAAACTGAGGACGAGAGCACGTCGTATGACGAGAGCGAGGAGCCGGCCTCGCAGTACACAGAGGACGATTCCGAGGACGACTCCTTGGTTAGTGGCGACAGCGACTCAGAATACAGCTCTGCAGTGTCGGAGGACGAGGACGAAAGCTCCGAGGAAGCATCCAAGAGGAGGAAGACGAGAAAGTAAATTTCATTGAAACTTTGTGGGGCACACAGACAGGGGATATGCGAGTCTAGTATTGTTTATTTTGGTCAATTGAAGAAGTAGACCTTGTTGTTCCTAGATCCACACACAAGGTGTCCGTCGCGATAGTCGAAGTCGTAGATCTCGTCGTCACAGACCAGATCGCTCACCACCTTCCCGCGGCTGATTTTGAACATCTTGACCGTCTTGTCCCTGGAGCAGGAGATGATCAGGTCGCTGTAAACCCGGACCTTGTAGACAAAGTGGACATGGAAGTAGTTGGCAAGAACCTCGCCTGTCTCGACGTTCCACAGCCTCACGGTTTTGTCAAACGACCCCGACGCAAACGTCATCCCATTCGGGTTGAAGCTCAGGCTCAGCACCTCACGCTTGTGCTGGACTCGTTTGTGGACCTTGAAGTCTTTCCAGATAATAATCTGGCCATTGTCGTCGCCAGAAACAATGTACCGGCCAAACGACTCGATGCAGTTGACCTGGGCAGAGTGGCCCACCAGGTCGCAGTGGTACTTGCAGTCCTTGTATACCCGGATGCGATTGTCTGCACCGCCAGTCATGATCAGATCCCCGGAAACACATAGGGATTTGATTGGCTTGGTGTGGTTCCACGTGGCCAGGATATTGCCCTCGAAGCCCCAAACAATGCAGGTGTTGTCTCGCGAGCAGCTCACGATTTTATCAAGGCTGATTTTGAGGGCGCTGATCCCGCCCTTATGTCTGGACAGCGCTCTTATGAAGTTCCCCTTGTGGTCATACATGTTTACGATGTTGTCCATGCCCCCAGAGACAACATATTTGTCGTTGGCATCCAGGCATACCACCCAATGGGCATGCCTCTGGACCACCTGGAACTGGGTTTTTGTAAGGAGGTCCCAGAAGCGCACTGTCTTGTCTCCACCCGAAGTCACAAGAATGTCGTTTGCATATCTCATGGAAAGCACTGGGCCCTCATGCCCACTGTATGTGCTCGAGCAGTAGAAGGCTGGCTTTGCAGACGGCAGATCCTGGCTCAGCCGGATCTTCTTGACCTCCTCCGTGTTGCTGAGCTGCCCGGGAGTGAGCGCGCCTTCAAGGGTGCACGTGATGACGCTTCCATTGATGTACAAGTCCTGCGATGTGTTTATGAGACTCTTGAGCTGCTCTGCCTCAATCATGTTCGGGACCTGCAGCACTTCGCTGATGGCATTTCCATCCTGGTCCTCAAACTGTATGAGCGAGATGCTTGACATTCGGGTGAAAATTTTTCTAAGAATTTTACAGTTGCACCAGCTTGCACTCAGATGCTTAAAGATGGAAGGACTTGCAGAAAAAAAGCCGGGACAATTCTTAGAGATCTAGCTTTAATTTTATATTCATGGAAAGAAGCTCGCAGCACAGATACTTAAAGACGTAGGGAAGAACGGTCTTTTTGAGCTTGTTGGACCCACAGGCACATCCAGACTTGGAAGTAAATAGAATGGAGCGGCAGTCCCCACAGTAGATAAAGTCAGTTCTATCGGAGCAATCCATGAGCCTGTCCTTAAGGAGGTAGGAGGCCCCGTGGGCAATAAGGGCGTCTTTCTCCATCTCCCCGAACCTTATGCCTCCCTTGTTCTTCCTCCCCCCAACCGGCTGGTGCGTGGTGGCTACCACAGCACCCGAGGTCCGGACTTGATATTTGTCGTTGACCATGTGCCTGAGTCTCTGGTAGTAGACAGAGCCAATGAAGATGTCGGTCTTGAACTCGGTTCCCGTAACACCCGAGTACATGGGTTCGTTGCCATAGTAGTTGAATCCACACTTCCTCAGCTCTTCGCCAATGCTCTCGGCATTTCCCTCGTCAAAGCATATGTTCTTGAGGAATGGAGTGCCGTCCTGGGGTTGGGCAAGAGAGAGGGCCGACTTTCCGCACATGCTCTCAAGCAGCATCCCAATGGTCATTCTCGACGGAAAGGCATGGGGATTGATGATGATGTCCGGCCTCAGCCCTTGCTCGGTGAACGGCATGTCGACCTCTGGCCATAGCATGGAGCACACGCCCTTCTGGCCGTGGCGGGAGCAGAACTTGTCGCCAATGGTTGGATTACGGGAGATTCTGAGGGTGATCGTGACACAGGGCGTGTCGTTGTGGAAAATCCTGACGGTGTCAACGTACCCGGTCTCCGCACCATCGTACTTGAGCGTCTTCGTCCCAAGGTCCTCGTGGGCATACCGGACCAGGACATCTCCGGTCTTGATTGCCGTCCCTTTGAACGGCGTGTACTGGATGTACGAGCCCTTCTCGAGCTCAAACTTCTCTGTCTTGTACATGAACGCATTGAACAGCCCCCTCTGGTTCGAGCTCTTGTTGATCACGACAGCATCCTCCATGTCGTATGCCGTGTAGCTCAGGACTGCAACAATGCAGTTGAACCCAATCGGATATCCTTCAAACGTGCTGTATCCGGAGGTCCTAACCATAGGGGACTGTAGGTAGTTGACAAGAAACGACTTGTTGTCCGTCCGATGCTGCGGATTGAAGCAGCTGATCCCCATGGCCTGCTTGGCCATCTGGCACTGGTAGATGTTCCGGGGACTGGGATTGTAGTCAGCCAGTGGGATGCAGGCAGCAACAGAGCTGAAGATGTTCAAATTGTCGATCTCCCCATACCCAAACTCTCCTCCTCCTGACTGCGGTGCCATGGCCTCTTTGTCGTAGCGGCTAAACGCATCCTTGGTGCTGTAGCTGTCAAGGCGGATGTCCAAAAACACCTGCTCCTTCATCCCAATCCACTCTTCCACGCCAAGGCCAATGTTGTAGACCGGCCTAAGCAAGTTGCTTAGCGTGTCAAAAACATACACAGACTCGTCGATCCCGCTGCCACTCGCATGGCATATCTCCACACAGAGTCTATTCACGGCCCGGTATTCCCTCAGAGACCTTGCAAACTGGGCTGCGTTACTGATGGTTCCCAGAAACTTGCCATTGTAGAACACAGGAACGTGCGGATTGAACCCTCGGGCCGGCGGGACCACCCCAAAGTCGTAGAAAATGGAGTCGTCAAGCGTGTGGGACCTGTCAGAAACGATGCAAGACCTAGCAAGATGGGTCAGCAGCCCGCATGGCGTCCCATCCGGCGTGTTGAGTGGGCAGAAGAATCCCCATGCCTCGGGCCGGAGCTTTCGTATGGAGGTGATCTTGAGTGTGGCAAAAAACGCACCTCTCGAGACGCTCTGGAAGTGGGAGGCAAATCTCCAGAAGTTGATTCTCTCGGCAAGGATGGTAAATCCGTTTGTCTGCAGAAGGTCGGAGCAGCTCATCGTCGTCAGGTTTCCGGTAGACAGGAACTTCTTGAGCTTGACACCGATATCAAAGTCCAGCATGTCAAAGATCCTCTTGATCTTCTCAATCTGCGCGTCAGAGCACTCCCCAGTGAGCTCCAGAGCCTCCGACGTGTTCAGGGACGAGGTCGAATCGTTTGCAGAGATCCGGCTTCGGAGCGCATTCATTATCTTGATTGACAGTGTTCTCTTTACCTCCTCCA
Organism: Artemia sp. Kazakhstan ARC1039; assembly: GCA_029168905.1. Classification (NCBI taxonomy): domain Eukaryota; kingdom Metazoa; phylum Arthropoda; class Branchiopoda; order Anostraca; family Artemiidae; genus Artemia; species Artemia sp. Kazakhstan ARC1039. The sequence goes on along the minus strand of JAQQPU010000095.1, from coordinate 87,212 downwards.
GCTTTTCTCGGACGCACAGCGGGATGAGCTGGGCCTCTGTGTAGAGCTCGAAGTTGGACGGAATGTCGACATCGTCGGGATGGATCTTCTGGTCATAGCACCGGAACAGCTTTTTCACTGCCTCCACAAAAAGATTGAACTTGTCCTCGTACCTGTCCAGATGTATCAGGATGACCCTCCTGAGGAACTCCCGGCCACACTCCTCTGCATCCTCGACCCGCAGGATTGGCCGGAATCTGTTGCCAAGATACTCCAGGCACTCCCTCTGGCTGTATGCCTCAAACTCCTTCATCTTGGCAAGCACAGTCAGAATTCGTTTGTCCGACCCCAGAATTGTGTATATCTCTGAGTCTGTGGTGTTCACAAGGGCCCGCAGCACAAGAACAAGCGGGATGAGATACACCCTCTTGTACAGGTAGATCTTCAGGTGGATGTTTCCGTCAGAGCAGTACTTGATCTCGTTCTTCTGGCCAATTTCGTCTTCTCCGACAGACCTGACTGCCACGCTGTAGTCGGTATAGGCAGGGTCCTTGCTTTTTCGCCTGAGCGCAAACAGGTAGTTCCTCTTTTGTGCCACGTGGAAGCGCACCATTTTGTCATGCCCTGTGACAATGAAGTACCCGCCTGGCTCCCTTGGATCTTCTCCCACCTTAAAAAGATCGTCCACCTCACTCAAGTGGCACATCTTGGACTTAACCATGACGGGGAAGATCCCAGCCTCCTTGAACTCGTTGTACAGCACCCTGTCTTTGTATTCCAGCCTGATTTTCAGGAACATCGATCCCCCGTAGGTCAGGCTCTGCTCTCGGCAGTCCTTTGGAAGCAGCCTCCGATCGATCGAAGAGTTGATATACGTTGCGTTACGGACGTTCTTAGTAACAAACGGCTTGTGCACCTCCAGAGCCTCGTACACCATCCTAAACCCCTTGTACTCCATCGGCACGGTTTTGACAACTGCATTCGTGAGAATCCCCTGATCAAAAAGTGCATTGAACTGGTTTACGTGCATGTCTCCAACTTCCTCGCTCTTCATTCTGGGATCGGAGGTGGGAAAATTTTTATAGATTCCCGTGCTGCTCAAGAAATACACCCTATGGGCCCTGGTCCTCAAACACTCATTTAATTTATACTTCTATGCACATGTTCTAGTGAGATTGCCCTTCTTGACATCCCTGCAACCTTTTCAGTGCCTCTTCCTATCCTTCTTCTTGTCCTCAGGTACAACCGGCTGTTTTTCCGTGGCGTCCCCAGATGGTGCCATGCCAGAAAGTATCTCGTTCGTGCCTTCTTCACCACAAAGAGCTCCGGAGGAAACATGTTTGTCGTCAGAGCAATTGCAAGAATCGGTGTTGGAAATTGAGATTCTTCTCAGGCTGGACTCGATGTGAGTGGCGGTATCTTGCCCTGGCGATGTGTGGATGCATGTGCTACCAATGGCTGTGTCACCACGGTCAGGCAAAGACGCGGTCTCTGCACCGGCTCCGTCCATCCGGGGCTTCCTGTCCGAGGAAACCTCTCTGACGAAGTCCTTGCAGTCCCCGTGGAAGAAAAAATCAAATACATCATGCCACTCCTTGTTTGGGGGCGTTAGGTTCACCAGCATCCTTTTTCCACGGACATTTGGGCAGCGCGAGAACATCTTCACAAGCTTCTTGACTCCATCGACAGCCAGACTGGTCCCGATAACAATCAGGAGATCACAGTCCATATCCTTCTCACACATCTTACCGATAAATGCGCTGTCCGGGTGTGCCTGCTGATAGTGGATAATTCCCGGATGCATATGCCCAATGGGCTTGCTCCTTGCACCGTTGCTCAGGGTATTTGCTCTCCTCCTCTGGCACTCCACGCATTCGATCTCATCGCCCCCCTCGAACCTGGCCGCATCCTCAAGAGTAAACTTCTGCTTAAATCCGCAGTACTGGCAGACCAGGTGGGACAGATTACCGTGCAGGTACACACCCTTTGTGTGCTCCTGCTTCACAAATTTCATCCCGG